>BJBW01009222.1:39961-128877 GCA_004320125.1 Scolopax mira
CTTTTTTTTTTTCTTTTCTTTTCTTTTTTTTTTTTTTTATTCCCTTTTTCTTGCTGCTGCCGTTAATCGGAGCCGTCTGGTTTTAGCGGGGCAAATGCCCCAGGTGGGAAAGGCGAGCAGGGTAATCATCTTTGAGAACACGCCACTCTCTCCCTCATTCTATTCCCTGGCAAAGGTAACCCGAGCGCTTAAACACTCTTTATCTTTGGATGTAATGGACTATAATTTCCCTGTTGGAAATTTATGAAGGCGATCCCTGTTATCTGGACTGTCCATCCCAGGGTATCGTGTGGTCCAGCCGTGCTGAACTGATTTATGGCGGGTAGAGAAGACGAGCAACTCGTTGCTTCACTTTCAATCCCAGGGTGTTCTGAAATTATTCAATAAAGATTTCAGTGCTGAAAGTTTTCTCCTACTTGGAGGACCATTACCCCCACTGACGCCCTTCTCTCTAATTAAAGCAAATCTCTGGGAGAAGTTACGCTTGATCCCAGGGTTATATTTTTTTCCCTGACTCTGGTGTTTAGATTTGGGGCTTTTTACAGGCAAAGGGGGATGGGAAGGGCTCCCATCGCTCATAGGAACCTCTTGGAGATCCCGCAGTTGGTTTGCTGGATTTGTGTAAACAGTAGTTGGTGAAGTGCAGGAAAATCCAACACGGCTTAGGGAGCTGCCGTGGGACGCTCCCCAGTGATCAGCCCTGACATCTGGGGAAGGTTTTACACTGGGATTTTATTAATGGCCTGACTGGGGTGCAAAACACGGCACGGCATTAAAATCCTTACAGCCGTGAAGCCTCAATCGTGCAAAAATGTATTTTTTTTTTAATGCAGTGCCTTCCAGCTGCGAGCGGCTCTGGGGCGGGACGGAGCGGGGACGGAGGCAGCACTGGGGGGGGCAATGGGGACACAGTCCCTCCCGCTGCATCTTACTGTTGGGAGTTAATGGTGAGGGCACTGCTGGCACCGCCGCAGCCTGTCCCTCCTCCTGGAAGCTCGGTGCCTTGATAAAAGGGAAATGTTAAAAAATATTTTTGTGTGTGTGTGTGAAAACCCTGAATTCCAGAACAGAGGGGTGCTTGTGAGGCGTAATCCCAAAATCTAGTTAACGTCTTTTTCTCCAGGCAGGAATTAGCCTGCCAGTCGTGGCAGTGGTTCTCTCTTCCAATTACTCCAATAAATGTGCTTAGCAATGGGAATGGTTTCTGTGGCACTGCCTAAGATCATGTGCAACCTCTTGCTGAGATTTAGTTAAGTGTGGAAAGCTTGTTTTGTACTGGGAACGCTCAGATGGAGATTGTACAGGGGGAAATAAAGCAAAACCACATAATTGGGTCTCTAATGCAAGAGTGAGCTTGTTGAAACATTTAGTATGCCCAAACTTTTGTCAATACTGAAAGCAAATTTTGAAACGAGTTACAGATTGAAGGAAATGCAAGGTCGCGACTGTGCTATCTATTAACAGTCATTTGAAATGAAGTTACTCATCTGTATTAAAGTCTCAGAAAGTGTCTGTTTCTTGACCAAACTCCTCTCTGTTACATAAGCCCCTCGCTCATCGGGCGACTTCTGTCCTCTCTGTGCTCGGGAGTTTCTGGAGAGAGCGAGAGAATATTTCCATCATCATGAACATCAACTGCTGCCTGGGGTCAGTTGCTTTTTGGGTTTGGTCTTTTTTTTTTTGTTAAATTCTGCGTTGGTCCTCCTTTGAAGTTTACCACAACATTTCAGAAGCGAAACCAAAGCTCCATACGCTCCCCGGGCATGACCCCGCAGACTTTTGTTCTCTGTGGCTGCCCAAAAAGCTTTACCCCATATCCCGATCGAGGGCTTTGCCGTCGTAATTCATGGCAAAGCTGCGTATAAAGAGCAGCAGCTACAGCACCAACACCCTGGCTCTGTTCCTTCCAGCGCTGTTTAAATGTTTGGCAAGTAGAAGAGGATAGGAAATAATAAAGGAAGGGTGAGCGTGTAGTTAAGGCAATGAAAGCCGATTTGGACAACTAGGATTTAGTTTCTGGCCCCGTGACAGGCATCCATCTGACTTTGGAGAAATCGTTGATTTTCGTGTGGTGGGACCTTGCCTTTCCCTTGGCTGTTCCTTTAGTGGGACGTGTTGCTGGGTCCTGCTTTGGTGCCCTCCGAAACAGCCGGGTCCAACTGCGGCAGCATCTCCCCTCGCTCCACGTCCAAAGCCCCAGTTTGAAGCTGGTTTTTGTACTGGAGGGAAGATGTTAACGGGAGGATTGTAGAAGCATCCAGTTGTTGTAAACAAAGCTGGACCGTTTTGTTCACAAAGGATTTATTGTCCACGGCAGGGAGAGAGTGTCCAGATTAATCAGTTTCATGACAAGAACAATTCAATGGGAGAACAGAGGACTCGCTCCAGGATTCAGGATTCAGACCCCTCTGCTGTTCCCAGTGCTGCCGCTGAACTAAAAGGATAGAAGAACTTATTTTGATTTCCTTAAGCATCTTCATCATCCAAATTACTTTAAAATAAACACAGAAAAATTGAGCAACTCTCTAACATTTAGGCTGTCTGTCAGAAAAGCTCCTTTAGATGCTTTCTTGCCGCTTTTTTCCCAAGGAAAGCACACACACTGCAGGAGGCAGCTGGATCATTTCTGCTTTTCGGACTTCCCTCAGGACATCTCCTCTGTCAGGTGCTGTGAAACCATGTTGATACTTTCAGAACCTCTTAGCATCATATCTGAGCAGCTAGAGAGGAATTCTAGCAAAGGATTCCAACAACAGATAAAACCACTTAATCCCCAGAATAGAAGGAAAAGAGCCTAATTCACAGGGAGCCTAATTCCCAAATAGTCCACAGTGTTCAAATATTTGCACATAGACTGGGTTTCCAGCACTACAAAATTCAAGTCTGAACACCCTGAATTCAGTAAGTACTTTGAATTTTCTTTCTTTGAAACGTAGGGACTCCAGTTATCAGCTTATTGGTTTCTCTCCTGGTGAGTATTTTAGGTGAGACAGGGCATTCCTGGAGGACTGAGAGCGCAAGGATTGTGGGTGAAGATGAGCTGTTCCCACCCTTACTGGGCTGCCCCAGCAGCAAAGCCTGAGCTAATATAACTCACCTGTCATCAGGGCTTATTAACTTGGGCTTGGCAGTGTCCTGAATGCAGGCACGAACATTTTGGTTGGCTTAGAGAGCAGGCAGAGCCCTCTCACATCTGCCTGCAATATGCCACGTAGACATTGCTTCAGTTTTGCGAATTTCGATGTGTTTTGGTAGTCCCACTGATGAGCTTTTCACCTGGGAGATGGTAACGCTGGGCTTTGTGGGGTCTGGGGTGGGTGAGCACCCTGGGCTCAGTGGCATGTGAACCCCACTGTCCTCCTTCTCCTTGCCCCTCTCCTAAGGAAACCTGTAATACTCCACGTAGCATGAATTTTAAGTCCAAAGTCAGATAAATCGGGTCACATCTGTTGTGCAAACATCACCCTGCCATGTATCCTCCAGCGTGTTTGGAAGCAGCTTTGTGTCTGGTGGCAGCAGGGCTTTCCCCGGGCCCTTTCCTGGCTCCATGGTAGAGCAGAGGGGCTCGCTCTCCCCCTGCACCCTTCCTGCCACCAAACACGCCGAGATGACGCTGACATTTGAACCTGGGACTTGTTGTAGCTGCTCAGAAGGAATCCAACCCACGGCGCTTGTCTCAAAGTGACCGTTGGGATGTGCAGGAGCCTCTCCCTGCCCCACATGAGGGTTTTAGATTAGCCATTTGCTCAGAAACATTTAATATTTTGTGTGCTACTACTGCCTGGGGTATTCCCCAAAGAGGCTGAACGCAATGGGGTGAAACTCTGACCTGTGGCTGGAAGGAAGCGCGCTGGGTTTGGGAGGTTTGGCTGCTCGCGTTTACATGTAACGTATTCTCTAAACGGCTGTTTTTTCGTTCCTCCTCCCAACAGAAGCTGGGTGAAGGACTGGCAAAGCTGCGGACGGCGAGAGAGGCTCCCTCAGGCTGCATGTGCCCCCCAGGTAGGTGCCAACGAACCGGCATCGCCAACACCAGCCTGCCCGCTTGGACCCATGCCACCCAGCTCCTTCTCTCCCGTTTGATAAATTCCTCCCTATCAAGGGAAAAGGCACGAAGAAGTGCTTTTTTTTATTTTTTTTCCCCCCCCAAGCTGAAGCACTCTTCTTGTGCTTGAGACTGTTGACTTCTGCCGTTGCCTTGCTTTGGCCTCTTTACAGATAAAGGAGTTTGAGGTTTGGACAAAAAGCGGTGTTTGGCTATAAGAATAAAAGAGCGAATGGCTGGACTCGGTTGTGAGCCCGGGGTGTGGGGCCAAAACAATTTAGAAGTAGTAACAAAATCACTGGGGCTTAATGGAAGTGTGATAATTAAAAGCTGCAGCCTCTCTGCCTTTTCGGAGGGTAGCGACTTCCCCGGCGCTGCCTTGCTGTATGAAAGCTGTCACTGATTGTTTAAATTTCCTCCCAGAGTTTAATGAACTTCTTAAACTGTCAAAACTTCCTGTTCTGCTGTGGAAGTGCATGCTCCTTGGAAACAATAAACAGCTTAGATTAGTTGGTAAAGGAATCTCATTTATAGAAATACTCCGTTAAGTGCTCTGCTGTCATACTGAAGCCATGAATGGCTTTGGGCTGAGGCACTTCAAGCCTTTTCTTTTCTTTCTTTTCTTTTCTTTTTTTTCTTTTTCCTTTTTCTTTTCAGAAATGTAGGGAAACATGGGTGAAATGTTTTGATGCGGGGCTTTGATGGGGGAGAATGCGTAGGCGTGTTACAAAGCCTTGGAAGCAGCAGATAGTTCAATTCTGGTTTTTAATTAAAAAAACCCAACTTTGAATGCTATGGGTAGATGCATAGGAGGCAAACAGGGCAGCCTCAGGTTTCCCTCCATCCTGGACATGAATCCTGCCAGCGCACGCAGTGTTAGTCCAGACTCACAGGACAAAGAAGATGTACTTTTTTCCTTGTAAGATTATGTGTAATAATGTCAGAAACGTGTCAGTAACGATGCCTTTAAATGTGCTGCTGCAGTTGTTCTCACTGGGTTTCTAGTGGAGGGCTCCTATGGGTGTCCTAGACCCCTCGCTGCCTTCTAACCAAGCCCCATCACCTGAGACACAAATCGTGCTTATCTCCAGCTCTCTGGACACTGCTGGTCAAATTAGTTTCCCCCCCTTCTGATGCGTGGACCCCACCAAGTCCATCAACCTCATGGGGCTCCACGGGCTGCATCTCGCTTCTGTCTGTGCAACCGGGGCACCGCTGGTGGCCTTCAGAGTCAAGAGGCTTTTTCTTGGCTCTGCAGAAAGCACTTGGGATTGAAGAGGGTCCTTTGTGGCCAGGAAAGTCCCAATTCGGTTCTGGGTCACTGGGTTTGCTCGTTGTTGTGTTTGAGAGATGGGGGGGGAAAGAGGAGGGGGAAGGTTCTCCCACGTGCTACTGAAGTACTCATTACAGTCATTAGTAACGAATGGCAAAGTAATTTGTGAGCCAAAGGAAGGAGAAGTGCTTTCCTGCTGGGTAGGAAATGTCATGGCATCGGTGGCTGCTCCTGGCTACCACCGTTTGGGAGTCAAACCCTCTGCTAAGGTGAGGATTCTCTGCTGAGCTGTCACGAAGCCTTTCAGCTATTTTTGAGCAAATCAAAGGAATCTTTATACATGTTTCTTGTTTCTTTTTTTTTTTTTTTGGTCTTTCTCCTGGAGAAGACTGAGTTGCCTCCTGGGCTGTAGATAAAGAGCTTGGTCAAGAAACATCTCGAGAGCCTGTTGCCCTCACTGGCATTGCTGTAGAGCTATGCCACGTTGCAAACTAACAGCTAAGCTTCTCTTAAGCTAATTCACCTCTGCACCAAAAGAGCAGTCCCTGGGGAGGAGAAAATCCCCTCCATGGAGGGGACAGAGGGATGGGGAGATCTGCCAGCCCTGCCCATAGCAGCCCTGCTTCTGCTTCCCCAGGGCAGCTGGAAGCTGGTGGGAAAGCCCTGGGCTGGGGGGCTTTTCTCCACTAGAAATCCTACTGAGGTTAATTTCCTTCTTATCCCTGGGTTTAAAGCAACCCCCCCCCAAAGAGCTGTTGATGGCGGTGCTGTCTGCATCCTGGTGCCAGTGTGTCCCTCTCTGTGCCTCTTTGGGGGCTCGTTGCTCCGCACACCCCCGGGCAGTGGCAGAAGCAAACTGAGAGCTCAGAGCTTGCCCTGTGAGCTGGGATTGCTTTAAACAAGACCCATTTCTCCTTGGAGCGAGACAGTTTGGGGTTTTGTTGGGATTTGTGGGGGTGGGTGTTATTTTTGGGGTGCTGCTTTGATAAAATCGACATGCTACACCTTAAAAGCAGTTTGGGATAAGAAGACTATGATCCACTTTAATGAGGCTCAAGTTATTTTGACTGCAGCAAAAGACCTGAATTAGTGCTTGTAAAAAGACCCCCGTTGACCAAAACAAACCACAAAAAAACCCCTCTATACCTCCCCTCAAAAATCCAACCCCCCCAAACCCACCCGATGCGTGCTTTGTGCTCAGAGGGAAGTCGCCTATTTGGCTGGGGGTTATTTTAGCACAGCTTGACCCCTCCAATGGGACCCTGGGGGCGGGGGGGGCTCCGGGAGCCGCCGGTGGGGGGGTGGTGGGGCCGGACCGGCAGCGCTGGGGCTGGTGGCCAGCAGAGGGGGCCCGGCCGTTTCGCCAGGGCCACGGAGGCATCCCAAGCGTCAAGAAAAATCGTCGTAATTCGGTAAAAAATAAAAGCTTCCAAAATTCCTACTCCGGCTCCGACGCTGGGGATGCTGCAAGAAGGTGTCTCCACAGTTGGTCTCCACGTCCGTGTGCTCCGTTGGGTTGAGTTGTTTGGCTTTATTTATTCAACCAAAGCGATGGGGGGGGACGGACGATGACAACAACTTGGCGTCGTGTTGGCTCCATCGTGGTTTGGGCGTTTCTGTGGCCGAGGGAGAGGAGAGCGACCTTGAGGGTTTGGGCCAGGTGCAGGTCAGGCTCCCAAATGCCATGACAGTTGGTGACCCTGCTCTGGTGAGGACGGTGGCCTTTTGGTCCCCGCAGCGATTTGGGATGGGGCTGCAGCGGTTGCGTGCTGCTGGTGCTGGGCAGGCCCAGGACAGGCTGTCCCCATATGTTGGCTCACTGCGGAACAGCAGCTCAATATTTTTTATTATTGTCCTTCCCTGAGGCAGGCTTGTAATATTTTGCAGAGAGGCCCCTCGTCCCCTTATGCTCAGTCTCTTTCTCTGGTGGGATCCTCACACGGCCCTCGCCGCCAGATAAAACCCAGCAGGTGCAGGACCACTTGTTCCTATGGCATTTAGGACAGCCTCCAGCTGATGAGCGCTCGGAGGTGGGTTGAAAGCAAAACTAAAACTTCATGTTTGCAGACACTTTGTTTGCGGTTGTGTTGTGGCCTCTGACTGCCTTTTAATTTATTTTTTTTTTTTAAGAAGTAATTTTTATTTCCTTCCCACCTTGTATTTTTAAGCACAGTCTTTTGAAATGGCTTTAAGATGAGATGCTTGCTCTCAGGGTCTAGCCACCTTCTTACTCTCAGGGTGGTGAGGCACGGGAACAGAAGCCATGGCTGCCCTATCCCTGGAGGGGTTCAAGGCCAGGCTGGATGGGGCTTTGAGCAACTTGGTCTAGTGGGAAGTGTCCCTGCCCAGAGCAGGGGGTTAGAACTCAATGGTCTTTAAGGTCCCTTCCAACCTGAACCATTCTGTGATTCTATGAAATCTGGGATGCAAATGTGATGCCATGGTATTTGCCATGCTGAAACTCCTCAAGGTCTATGAGAAGGTCACTCAAGGTGCAGGATATACCTTGCTAGACCCTGAGAGCAAACATCTCTTAAATCCAGTTTAAAAAAAAAAAGGCTTAAAACAAGGCCAGACTGCAGAAAATGCCCTGCCCGGCACCTAGTTTTGCAGACTGAGGGTGTGAAAATCTCCAGCTTTTTGGCTGCTCTTGCACAGTGTATTTCAATGTGTGCGTTGTGTTTCCAAGTGCCTTTTTATTTAAGGGCACCTCCACAGGCTTTGCGCTCTGGAGCCTTAACTCCGAATTTCCTGGCTGCTGGATGATGCATATTCCTGTCTTCATCTTGAATTCACGCTGAGACGGTGTCACGTGCTTTTGAACGTATGTATATATTACAAAGCAGTGTTAAATGTTGGGTGTAGTAATCTGATGTTCCAGTTAATATGTGACAAATATTTCCCAATAATGGCTTGGCAGGGGGAGAGCAGCGTGGTACTCCAGGACGGCGGATTGCTCCACTCCTCGGCAATTCAAACCATGTGTACTTGGGGAAGCCGGTCATTTAAAATCCTCCCTACCTCTGCAGACTCAGCAACTCCAGAGGAGTTATTATTATTTTAAAATATTTATTATTTATGTAATTTTTACAATTTTTAAATATTTTTTTTTTTTATTTTTTACCCCAATGTTATACACAGGGATCAGCTTTCTCCAGCTTGCTCTGGAAGTCTGGCACGATACTTTCTGTGGTTCCCAGTGACTTAAAATAGCTGCCTAATTTTTACTGGTGTAAACCTTGTCTTTAAGTGTCACTCGCTATCTCCCCTCTCCCCCGCCTTGTCTCCCCAGGTAATTAGCACAACAGAATTTCCCTAATTGCTGGAGATCAAGGAGGAGAGGGCTCTGCTTGCTTTGTAGTCCTGACAAAGGGCAGATGTTTTCCAGCAGGCCAAATGGCATGTGCTCTTTGTTTCACACTCTTGCGTGATAGCAGCTCTCTATTATTGCTCTCTTTTTACATCTTTGGTATCTGGGTCTGTAGTTCTGTGTTTCTGAGTCATGATTCCTTCAGGATAGTTAAATAGATATGAAAAAATATCAAATGAATATCAAATATCAAATGAAAGCGAGTATTTATTTTTTAAATTAGTGGCGATCTCTGCTTTTCAGAGCTGCTTTGCATCTTCTAAGCTTAAATGTCTGAAGTGTTCCTTACTGTCACCTGAAGAGTCACTTTTCTGCCTACTGAAACCACTAAAACTCAGTATTTCTGAGATTTAGAATGAGACAAAGAGCTACATCTTCAAGTTTTAAGATGCTTCCTAAATCCTCCTTGCCTTGGTTCCCTATACCCTGCCAGTCACTTCGCTTCAGCAAGATTTACCTTCTTGGTCTGATTTTGCCTGCAGGAGGCTAGGACATTATAATTGCAGTATTAGTATAAACAAGATTTTTTTGCACTAAACTTACAAACACAATCAGAATTCTCTCCTGCATGGAAAAACCTGTACCAGATTTAAAAAAAAAAATGATCCAGAAGCCAAGCGTTAGAGTATCAAAATAACAAAGAACAACTGGCTGGGAAGGACTTTTGACAAATGGTGCTATTTAAATGCAGGCACTTACTTTCTGTTCAACGTGTTTTTGAATCTTACCCCTTCAAAAATACAATCTGATCGCAGATCTTAGCAGCTTTTGGAAAAATGCTCTTTGAGCATAGAAATTACTGCTGGCTACCTTCCATCAGCTCCTTCCTGGCGACCATTCCCCAGTCCCTTTTGGATATTTGTAGAAGGCCCTGAGGACATCTGGAGCCGTGTCTGCACGCCACATGTGCGGGAGCCACCAGCCGCCTTCTCCCGGGAGCTACCTGGGATGGGCATGGAGACCCTCTGTCTTCTTACAGAAGGTCTTGGAAAGCAGTCACCGCAGGGTGGTGGGCCCCCATCTCATCCTTGGGGACCTTAAAGCTCTGCTTAGGGGAGTTGTTTCATGGTTTCAGCACTCTCTGTTGATGGAAACCTCCGGGTCAGGGCGTTGTTTCTTGAGTGGTTGAACTAGATGGAAATAAATGGAGGGGAGGGAGTCTGGCTTGGTTTGGCATCTCCTTCTAGCCATACCACTTGTGCATGTGTTGTGGGCTGCAGGCTGCCAACCAGCGAAGGGGAGGGAGCCCAAAGGCCCTCTTGAAAGGAAAGGAGTGGTTTTCTCATTGCCCTCTGGTTTGTTGGGTGTCCAGAGAAGGGTGTTGGTGCTGCAGCCTCAGCCAGAAATGTCATGGCAGTGTCAGGGAGACTTCTGCTCATGCTGGATTGCTTTGCTCTGTTGCAGAGCCGCTTTTGGCACTGCTCTGTGCCCCTGTTGAGGAGCTGCTGGTGGTGGAGGGAGCAGCAGGCGACAGGTGTCCAGCAAAGGGCAGCTTTGAGTCTGAGGACTTGGGGACTGCTCTCAAAGCGAGCTCCCCAGCACTCTGGCGTCTAAGGGAAGGCATGTCCTCTGCTCTCAACACCCATCTGAACAATACCCTACCAGATCAGCTGCTGTGTCAGCCAGCAGTGACATTTAATGTCCTACCGAGGTGACATTAAATGCTGGATGTGGCCAGGACTTTCCGAGGCAGGAAATAGTGTGGTACCAGTGTTATTCCCAGAGCTGGCAGCGCCTCTGACGAGAGCTAAAAGGCAGTCTGACCTCAAAACCATTGGCGCAGGATAATGGGCTGGAGCCATCTCCCAGACGGACTGTGGCAGCATTTCTCCTGGTGGTGTTTGGTGCAGCTCCGGTGTTTGGACGTGGAAGCCCAGAGCAGTGCACCAGGAACCAGCCCTTTCCCAGCAGCGTTCATCTTTAGATCACTTCAGCAAAAATTAATTAAAACTGGTGACATCAACGGGAGAAGGCTTTGAAAATTTATTTTTTCTCAGTCTGCCAAAGTTATTTTGAGTGTAATGAAAACTACAAAAATAAACCTGATGACCATATCCTCTGCGAGAGGCTCTGTGTAACTTTATCTTTGTCTCGACATACAAAGTCATTTATTTAGGCACAGATATTTTTTGCTGCCAGCCCCTTCAGCGCTGCCGTTCCAGAGAGGAGGCTCTGCAGCAGGTTGGTTCAGCGCTCATGGACTGACTCACCTGGGAGTTTCCCACCAGCTTCCAGTTGGTTTCTTTCTCTTTCTTGTTCAAACTATGGATAAGTGTTACCCATGTGAGCAGCGACTTGGCTTTGCAGAACTGATTATTGAAAATATATGGCTTTTGGCGTGGTACCCACTGCATCTCCGTGCCATTTCATTGAGCCAGTAGTGCTGTCATCTCCTGTCCATCCTATGGGTAACAGGATGGGAATGTGTTTCAAACCCAGGTTGATCTTATCGTTTGTGCAGTGTTGATAGAAGCAGGTTTTAGCACAGAAATGATTTTTGGGAAGTCAGCTACCGCTGATGTATTCCCAAAGAAAGAGCAGCTTTATTTCTGTACCACCAAGGAGCTCCAGGCTGATGTTTCATGGCTTGCGGTGCACAAATATGCACTGCAGACGGGCCGTATGACTGTTACACCTCTGCTCTTGCAGCACTTCATTCCTTGGCAGATACTGTTAAATAACTGTCCCTCTGGCCTCTTTCAGGGAGCAACAGGACTGATGGACAGTCCCATCAGCCCCACCAACCTCTGCCCTTGCCTTCTCACTTGAGAAGTCCCGGACTATCCATAAACCTGGTGTATCTCATGTTTTGCCATTTGAAGACCACAAAAATTGCTCTTAGCCTGGTGCTGCTTGTTTGCTCTTTTTTTTGTTGCTTTAAAACAAGGTCATTTGTTTTACTTTGTAGGGTTGCAGGAGCAGTAGGTGTAGGGCACTTTAATGGATCCAAATGTATCTCCAGCAGTCCTATCACTCCAATAAAGGCTGGAATTAATCCCCAAAAGGCAGATCTAGTGGTAACTTTTGGGTTGTTTTACAGATTTCTGGGCAAGAGAGTCCCCTTAAGTTCTTGTTCAATAATTTCCTTAAAGCGTTGCTCTGAAATCCTGCACCTAAGTTAGCATTTGCTCATCCTTTGTTCATTCTACTTTCACAGGAGGAAGGAAGGTAAATTAGAGAGTGAAACCCATAGTTGTCTGTAGCTGAGAGTTATAATAGGATTTTAAGTGAGTAATTATGTTGCAACAGTTGCTTGCTGAGCAACTTGTCTGGATTATGATGACCAGGGTGTGAATCCAAATACCAGCCACAAGTGCAGATTGCTGTGCTTCTCTTGTGCCCAGCAGGGTTTACCTTTATTGCAGCATATTACCTTTATTACTGGCTATCTAGATCAGCAGTGAAATTATTTAACTTAACGTCCCTGATATGCAGAGCACCCTGACCTTGCTCCATGGGAAGGCAGTGTGACATCAGCAGGTTTGTCTCCAGATGTGTTAAGGGGGTGGCAGTTCTACTGCACCGTGTGACCAAGTACTCCTGCATCTTCCTTTTCTGTGAAACTGGTCCCCAACAGAAGAAGGACATGGACCTGTTAGAGTGAGTCTGGAGGAGGCCATGTAGCTGGGCAGAGTGCTGAAGCATCTCTGCTATGAGGGCAGGCTGGGAGAGTTGGGGTTGTTCAGCCTGGAGAAGAGAAGGCTCCAGGGAGACTTTAGAGCCCCCTTCCAGTTCCTAAAGCTGCTACAGGAAAAATGAGGAGGGACTCTTGATCAGGGAGTGATAGAATGAGAGTGTAACAGTTTTAAACTGAAAGAGAGGAGATTTAGATGAGATATTAGGAAGAAATTCTTTACTGTGAAGGTGGTGAGACATTGGCCCAGATTACCCAGAGAAACTGCGGATGCCCCATCCTGGAGGTGTTCAAGACCAGGCTGGACAGGGCTTTGGGCAATCTGGTCTGGTGGGAGATGTTCCTGCCCAGGGCAGGGAGGTGTGAACTCGGTGGTCTTTAATGTCCCTTTCAGCCCAGACCATTCTATGATTCCATGATTTGGCTACAGGCCTGTTCATCCATAGTTGTGAGGAGTCTGAAGATAGTGTTGCTGCAGTGGTGTCCCTGGGATTCCTTTGCCTTGGGGTGCTGAGTGGGGTGACAGGGACACAGTGGCTGTACCTGGCTGGGGTTGGTGCATGATGTGCAGGAACCAACCATTGACCTGACCTCAAAGGTATCCCTGTCTCTGAGTGACAGGTCCTCATGGTGACACACTGCATGGAGAAGTAGCACGAGGAGACGGCTTCAGTTGCTGATCTTTTTTTAATTGCACCTGTCCTGCCATGATAAACTAGACAGTAAAAAGGCTGGATTTCTCTCTGCTTTTCTAAATTGGAGCCAAGAGGCATCAATTCTCGTCATTTCCCAGCTATGACCCCACAGTAATCCCACCACTTGTATGCAGCAGCCAGCCCTGGGGGGGAAGGCCATCATCTCTGCAGGCCATGGCTTTCCATTCTGAGCACGAGCGTGGTGGGCGCAAGCATTTGCATTAATGGGGCCTTGCAGATTGCGCTCACAGGGTTTAATGACCTAATTAAACCTCCACCTGTTCTTCGTTTGTCACCATCCGTCTTTGTTTTATCATGTGGCAGAAGATCCACTGATGCCAAGATACTCCTGGACACCCGGATTTGGCAGGCTGTGCAAATACAATGTGCTTCTTGGGTTTCATCCCTGTGATGGAGCTCACAGCCTTTTGTATGAGTGAGGCAAATTGCTGCTGGAAATGCAGGGGATGGCAGGCCCTGAATGTCTCCCTGCCCACCCAGCACGTGCTCGTTTGCTTTTTTTAACGTGACCTAGTGGAGCAAGAAGGAGAAAAAACTGCATATGTCAGATGAGCAGAGTGTAGCCAGGGGAGTCACAGGGCTTGAAAGAGCCTTTCACTGGATTAAACGCTAATTTGGTGCTGGAAGTCCACCTTTTTCTACAAATTGGAGTTGGAGAGATATTTGTGAAAGATCTTATATTCATCTTGTAGGCCAAACTGAATCTTGGTTGGGGTAGGGTTTTGAGGCTGTGTTGATTGCATTTGAAGCTGTTGCTCATGTTTCTGGCTCATATTTAAATTTGGTCTACTTATTTATTGAAGACATTAAGAGAGCTTGGCTTCTGCTGAATGGTGGTTGCCATTTATGGTTTATTTTTTCAAGTTGGTTGCAATCATAAGAAAACTTGAAAGCCAAGAAAAGTCAATCATTATGTTTATTTTTGTCAGAGTTAGGTTGATGGTTGGACAAGATGATCTTGAAGGTTCCTTCCAACCTAGAATATTCTATGATTACATGAGGATGGCTTTGTAACACAAATTACTTCTTAAAGCCCCCCGAGCAACCCTGTAGCAAGAGCCACTGACACCTGATGGCATGGAACTTCGTTCATCAGAAAGTCTTCTTTGGTGCAAGTTGACTAGGACCATTTATGTGAAGAAACTCCAGTGGTGGACTTGGCTTCAACCTATCCATAATGCATTTGCAAGAAATCCCATATTTCTCCCTTTGCTTCTGGTTTTTTGTAGCATGACCATGGTTGTTGGCTGTACAAGCAGCACACAGAGGCCAGTGGCCTCAGGATGGACCTCTTAAATTCAAGCTTTGTGCACCACATAAAAATTTTACTCATAATGCCCAAGTCTTGGGTGGCTTCCCAGCAAATATGACAGGGAGAGGGAGATATTTACAAAGAAAAATTAAATACGTTCAATGGAGTTCCCATACATCTGTATGTTTGTGGTCAGACTTCTAAAAAAAACTAGTGGTAGAGATGAGGTCTACGGTACAGTACATCTGGAAATGTTTCTTTCTGGCTTGAGTTTGTCTGGGTTTTCTGCCTGTTTTGTGCTTTCTCTGAGCAGTCCCCGTTCGTGCTACTCCAGCTCGCCGCACGCTTGGTGCAGAAGGATCGAGCAGGTTTGTGCTGCTTCACTGCTAAAAGAGATTGAAGAGCTTGGACGAGATGTTGAACAGATTTTTCTTTTAATTTTTTTTTTTTCCTAGCAGATCTGTCTGGAAGATGAGAACAGTTGGTATTGATATGATCTGCTTCATATTTTGGGAAGCTTTGGCAGTAACTGCTACCAAAAAATGATGCTTCTGGGGCCCTATTGTGCAAACATTTAAATATGTTCAACTGTGTTGCGCAGAGCCCTTGTCAAGAGACTTAAAGTGCCATCCCAGGGGATCTTGAGGGCATGGCTGATTGTAAAAACAGGTCCTGATAGGGAACTGTAAGGAATATTTGTCCCATTTCTTAAGAGAAAGCTTGGCTTTTTGGCTACTGGTAGCTTGTCTGAAGACAGATGGTTATGTATTGGAAGGAGATTAGATGGGAAACACGCTGGTGGTAGTGGGGTTATGTGCTGTTGACGTGCATGATGATGCTCCTCTGTGCCATGGACACAAGGACTTCCTGTGTTTGTTTGCTTCTTTAAAATTTTCCTAAACTTTGCATCCTAAACCACAGCTTTTGCAGCTCATCCTGGAGCCATCCTCACTATGGGGGTGACTACTGTGTGAGGGTCTGCTCCTGCCAGTGTCCTGGGTGTGTGTCCAGGACACTGGAACACAGTACAAAGGCAGAGATGGCCTGAGCCTGTCCAAAAATTGCACATGCTTTTATTTCTTTTATTTTCTGCTGCATTTCCTTTTTCCTTTTTTTTTTTTTAAAGTATAGCTATTTTGTAGATCAGGGCTGTCTACAGGTCTCATTTTAATTCCAAAGATACAGTTAGATTCCCCAAGAAGGGGTGCTCAAGTCCAACTTGGGAGTTTATACAGACCTTTGACTTTAAGGATAAAAGCAATGTATTTTAGCTCCTTGAGGATTGCTTTAATGTGAATTACACCAGGCTTTAAGGAACCCTGTTTCATTTTCAGAGTGAAAAGATTCAGTCTTTAAACTATTTCTTCACACAGATGTAAGGTCAGAGTGCATCAGAGCCTCGCAGCATCCCTGGGCGCTCGGTCGTGCCCCGGTGCCGGGGGCAGACGGCCATGCTGGAGATGATCAGACACTTGAGGCCTGGAGTATCTGGAGGAGCAGCAGCACAATCATCCCCCTGGTTTGGTTCCCCTCGGTTATAGCGACACAAAGACACATTCAGGCCTTTGATAGAAGCCAGGCTTCTCCGCTTTTACACACACAAACCAAAAAAAAAAACCCAACAAAACAAAACCCTAGAGACGGGATGGCTGTGTTTTGTTAAAGCAGGGGGGACTTGGGATTTAGCAAGGAAAAACCCCCAAACCTCACTTTTTTTAATCAAGAAGGGGCTCTTAAGTTGGAAGCAGCCCTTCTCCACTCCATCAGGTCAATGGACTTCCCCCTTCTTCCCCAGGAAGAACCCTCCCTCCTCTTCAGCCCTGTAGTAGTTTTTATAAGGAAGAAGGGAGTTTATAAATATATGTGTGTGTGTGTATATACTCTTCAGTGTTTGTTAAGTGTCAAAAAAAAATGCAAAGAAAGTATAGGAGCAGGGATGAGTAACAAACATCTTCCTTATCCTCATCAACTAAATACCCATCCTTTTTCACTGGGTTTTATTTTGGGCTTTGCTTATTGCAGGTTTTAGCTCTTCTTTGCTCCAGGTCAGCCCTGACTGAGAGCTCATCCCCAGGGGGTTTCATTGCAGAGAATGGGTGAAATTGGGTGGCTCCATGCTGATTTGGTTTAAGCTGGTAATGATGTGTTGCTTGAACCCAATAGTCAGTTGAACTGTTTTAAAAATTTTACGTGGTTTAAAATTGATTTGATACCTAATTTGGGAAGTTTTTCCATCTGGAGTTGAGGATTCCCTATAGCTGTACCACTGCGCTGTGTCCATATGCCATTACAATCCTGAATTTCAGGCACTTCACACAATGAGCTCTGTGCTGCTGGAAGGAATCCCATGCAGAGCCATCATAATGGAGTGGAGATATCAAAGCTGGTGTTGATACTCTGAGGAGTGTGGCCGTTGCCACCAGATGTTGAAAACGTTGGCGTTTTCTTGGGTGTAAAACTGCGTGTGTGCATTTGAGAGGCTCTCCCCCTTCAAAGGGCTCTCTCCCCCTGCCTTCCTGGGGGACGAAGCAGTGCTGTCACCTGCCTTTGTTGGTAACTCCACACAGCTGCTGCTCTTGATGAACCATACTTGTACCAGCTGTGTCTGGTGGGTTCCTAGGAGGCCTCATGTTGATGCACTGAGGCTTCCTGAGGTGTTTTGTCAGTGTGGAGGGGATTCCGGGCTGGTGGGACGTGGTTCTTCTCTCTGTGGCTCTACTCTTCATGGCTGAGGTGAGTCTCCTGGCATTTGCCGTCTCTCAATTTTTCAGAAAGTGCAAAGGGACAGTTTGCAAGTGTGTGCTCGTGTGGGTGTTATGTGGGATTGCAGCTGTTGAAGCAACCTGGGTTGCTGTCTTAAGAAGTCTTTATGTTTTTGTTGTTGGAGGTGTGAGACTGTGGCAAGGCTCTCTGTGCCCCCTGTGCTGTGGGAGGGGGCACGCTGCCCTGGAGGCTTTTTGGTCTGACCAGTGACACAAGTGTGTTATTTTGAAGTCTATTTTAACTCTTCCCCTCTGGAGTTTGATGCCTGTTTGCTTCAGACTGTGCTGTAATCGTTACACAGGAGAAAATTCAGGCAAACGTGCACCTCAAGGTGTACTTATGAGAAGAGTGAAGTGGCCTAACTTCGAGGCGTTAAACCACAAGGTGTTTCTGAGGGGCCTTCACCTTCCTGGCTGTGTCTTTTTTAGTGCTTTACTTGCATAAAGTAAGGTTTTTACTCTGGAATAATAGCAGAGCCCACGTGTATTCCCCCACCCCAAAACTGGTGGTTTGCCTGTAAAAGAAAAGGAGCTTGAGTATTTGAGAAATGCCCCTGAGATGACCGCTCCCTCCTGATGAGCAAAGACTGAGGTGAACCCTCCATCCTAAGACTTCCATTTTGTTTAGTGGGGGTCAAGGCTTGGTGGGGAGTGGGAACTGAGCCCAGCCATTCACCCCCTGAAACAGCAACGTGGGGTTTGTGTGTGAATGGCAAAGGAAATAGTGGGTTGCTAACCCAAAAAGGTGACTCCTAGAGATGAAGAGGTTTTCCAGACAGTGGAAGGAAAGTTAGTAATAACACTAATTGGTTTGTGTCTGTAGCAGTCTTTCCATAACTTGGTTATATGACTGCATGTTGTCTTTGGGGATTTTTGTTGGATTTTGGTTTTTGTCATTTAGGGTTCATTTTGGAGTGCCTGTTTTGGGGCAGGGGGAGTTAGGCAAGCCTTGATCAAGGAAGCATTGTCTGGGGTGGGTGTTACAGACTGCACCATCCCTACACCAAGGGATGGGTGGCAAAACCCCAAACCAAACTCCAATATAGAAAGGTATCTTGCTCTGTGATGGGCAACGACTGCTAATTGCTGTTCTGCTGCTCATCCACGCTGAAGAAGCAGGAGCCTATGGCTGTTGGTGGAGGCGATGGTTGCTGCCAACGGGTGCCAGCTTTTGCATGGTCAGTGCCAAACTCTGCTCTTAAAACTTGATGCTTGGTAGAAGCTAGCAATGATCTGGCTTAATGTAAAATGGGGCCTGGGTTTAAGTCATTAATCTCTTTTGCTTGGGGTTGTACCCTTGCCAAGGAGTAACAAACAGCCTAATGAATGGGGCCAGCTGAAATATGGCTCTCAGCTGGGAGACTGATGGCGGACTCTCTAATCAAGGCCACTTACTGAAGCTGTTTCCACTCAAATTAGGACACACTGACAGGGCCTGTGGATGATACAGCCGTTAGCACCTGAGACATGGAATAATAATGCCTGTTGAAGGCAATTTGTACTTATCTGATAGCTTGAAGTGCAAAAGCTGGAAGAAGGAAGATGAAGGGATGGAGGTTCAGCCTGGGACTGGAGGGTTTGATTTCCTTCTCCTGGCTGCCAGCGTTTTGACAGGGAGCCAGGAATGCTGTGGGCTGTGAAATGTTTTTGTTTCGCTTCATCGGGTTTGTGCAGCCAAGTCCTAATCGGGGCTGTCATTTTCAAGGAGGGAAAATGGGAGGTCCGTGTTTTGAACACCTCTGTGGGACTGTTGCAGGAAAAGGGTCCTTCCTGGTAGTTTTAAGACAGTTAAATGTTGCTGGATTTTTTTATTTTTTTTTTATTTAAGCAGCACAAACTGATTTGTTTGTTAGAGCCATAAGTGGTACAAAATGCTGGAGCTGAGATTAAGCTTTCCAATGCCAAGCATCGCACGCAGCTCTGATCAGCTGGAGAGCTGCAGCCAAAATCTGCTGCTTCCAGCTCATCTAGTAAAAATACATTGGAGACGAGCACGATCCCTTGCCTGCATCTATTTTAGGGATGACTGAGTTGAGACCTGCTGGTCAAACTAAAGGGCAAGAAAGAGGTGCACAGGCAGTGGAAGCAAGGACAGGTGTTCTGGGAAGGGTATAAGGACGCTGCCTAGTTGTGTAGGGTTGGGAAAGGAAGGCCAGGACACAGCTGGCCCAGGCTGCCCAGAGATGTGGTAGATGCCCCATGCCTGGAAACATTCAAGTCCAGGATGGATGGGGCTCTGAGCAACCAGATTTACTTGAAGATATCCCTGTGGGGAGGTTGGACTAGATGACCTTTATAGGTCCCTTCCAACCCAAACTATTCTATGATTCTATAAACATCGCTAATGTGTTATCATTTAAGTCTCTAATTTCTGCTCACATGCGACTCTTCAGCTCTCATCTATAAATAATCCATCTTAAATTGTGAATAGCAAACTGAAGTTGTTTGTTTGCAGATATTTTTGGTTGGAGGAGCCCTCTTTGGTTTGCTTGTCTTCCTTACCAGTTTATGTATCTTGACATGTCATTTCCTTCGTGGTCTTCCTACTCTCCCAAAATGGCTTTGCATATGAATAATTAAAAACAAAAGGAGACAAATCTCTATCATAAATGTCTTTCACATTGGGTAAGACGTGACTTGGGGGGAAAAGATGACTGATATAGCCTGTAATTCAAACACTGCAGACAAATTACGTGGGCATGAAAGTGAACGTGCTCTACAGCTCCAGCATCTCTCCTATATCATGTTCTCTTGCTAATTGCTTTGTTGTACCTGCTGCCTTTTTTTGAATCCTCTCTCAAAAGAGCAGGAGGGGAACCATAGTGAATAAACTAGATGGGAATGTGCTATTTTTTGCAGTTACTTGCTTAAGGACATCGATTTAGTCAGCAAACCCATCCTCCTCCAACAGCTTTCAGTGCAGCCTGTGCTGGCTGAGCCCTTGTCTTGTCTTACACCGTTGAGTTAATCCCAGTCTCTCTGCTGTATGCGACAAGTCAGTTGTAGTTTTAAGGCAGCTCAGAATGTGAATGTAACTTCAAATCCTTGGGTTGTAGTCAGTCCCGGTTCTAGCTTTTGTTGGTCAGTATTGGTTCTGGTTATTGTTAACAGATTTATTTATTCTTTATTAGGATTGAAAGATTTTTATTAGGACGTAGAGATTTTTTTTATTAGGTTTATGTATGCATTGATTTGTCCAATTGTTGCAATGTCTCTTGTTAAGATCACCCAGAAGAAGATCGTATTTCCTGCAGGCTGTTTAACTGTATATTCTGTAATGTTGTGGTACCACCCCTTAAATAGATTGACCTTTCGGTTCCAGTTTTACTCTCTTCTGCCAAAATAATTTCCTCCTGGCTCTGGTTCACATTATCAAATCGTGAAGCCATTATTTCTAGTTCTTGGTAAAGGTGCTGCTATCCAAATCTGGGCTTTGCTCAGGCTTAGCAAAACTCATGATTACTTGTGCTGCCTAAGGCAAAATAGAAGGGGAAAAAGAAGATACAGGATTGAATATTCCTATCAATGACAAATGAGTACATTTTTAATATTTTGTTTTTATTTGGATCATTGCAACGTGTGCTGGGGAACTTGGGGTGACAGGGACAAGGCAGGCTGTGGATCCCCTTCAGGAAAATGCAGGGATGCTGGTTGCTCTCATGGGAGATGGAGGGTTCCACTAAGTATCTGCTGTGTCCCTGTACAGCCATGCTGACAGCACTGGTCTAGAACACCTCCTGCTTTGCAGGAGGAACTTTCAGGAGGTAATAAATTGATTGTATTTTGTTAGAAACTGGTGTGTGTGTAGTAATTTTTTTTTCACAATTATAAGCAAAAATTATATTTGAAAATATAAGCAGGAGCTGCTGGTGTCCCTGCACTGCACCTCCTCTGCAGCTCATACTGGTATGTGGTAACCATGAACATTCTGGCACCTAAGGTGTCCTTGTGATTTATTTAAAAAAACCCAAACAAACAATCAAACAACCCCACCCCCAATCCTACAATTTTGAGTATTCACTCTTTAAGTGCATTATGCTGATGATCTTAGTCTGCTGCAAGCATCCTGCTGCAAATTTGCAGACTCTAGTGCAAATCTGTGAAAGGTGGATGGGAACCTGCTGGGCTGAATGCCTTCAACTTGTTTCTTTTGCATGGCAATCACTCAACTCTAAAAATCATCATTGAGAGTTCGAGAAACATAGTGTCAGTCATCGAAGCATGTCTGAATAACACAGATCTATTTTGACATCTGATGTCAGATCCCCACAAACCAGACTTTTTTGCAGATATTCACCTACTCAATCCAAATTTCTAACCCAGCAGAGCAACTGGTGTATGCTTGGGGCAGATTTGGTGCTGGTACGTGTTGTGCTGAGGGTTGCTCAAGGCGTTGCTGCTGGCAGGGCAGGAAGAAGAAATCTGGGGTGGGAAGGGGGCAAAGTGGCAAAAAGAGTTTAAAAACTGGGTAGATCCTAGTAATAGTTGTAATAGTCAGTCACTATATGAAATATTGGCTCACGCTGAATGAGGAGATAATCTTGGCATAATTCAGCAAAGAATGTGACTCTTAAAAACGTGTGGCTTTTCTTTAGATTTCCTCTTAATACACTAAATAATCTCTGGCTTTGACATTTTAATTGTATGGCCCAGATGTGAAAACTTTCCACCAGATCCTGGCAGAAATCCCAGCAAACTGTTTCAAATAGAGAAGTTTAAAAGGGGGGGAGGAAAAAAGTGTTTCTTGCACTTGTAAACCCTATTGTTTCAGAATTTATCAGCTAATATTGAACTCTCCAGGATTTATAAAAAGCAGGATAAAAGTGTTCCAAGCAATAGTGTGGAGGCATTTTTCCTTGAACATGTAGT
This sequence comes from Scolopax mira, assembly GCA_004320125.1. Taxonomy (NCBI): domain Eukaryota; kingdom Metazoa; phylum Chordata; class Aves; order Charadriiformes; family Scolopacidae; genus Scolopax; species Scolopax mira. The sequence goes on from BJBW01009222.1 coordinate 61,883, forward strand.
GTATTTGGTGCTGAAGAAATAGGAAGCTTTAGACATTTGTTTGATTTTTGTAAGGTCAGAGGCAGGCAGAGATCCAGTCATTGGAGCTCAAAACTGGCCTAGATGTTACAGTTTTAGCACTGCTGCTTTGAATTCTATTTGGTGATATTTTCTTGCAGGGGACAGAGACTTTTTCCATCTGTTTAGCAAGTAATACTGGACTTTATTCTTTTTGTAACCAATCTGCTGCAAGAAAAGATAGGAAATATGCCTAAAATCTACAGAATATGCATAAAATCAATTATTTAGGGTTTGGGGATTCTTTTGAATTTGTCTCCTCTAATGGATGGGCTCCTCGAGAGGAGCCAGACCAGCCCTGGAGCTATCCTCCCTGTGTCTGGAGTGTGTTTAGGGCACTGAAGGGAGCCTGTGCGACTGTTTCTTCCCAAAAACCAGCGTCCTGGCTCTGCCTGTGCGTGACGGGGCTCTCCCTTGGTAAAGGCCCCTGCTTTGGGAGATGAAAGTTGAGTTTTAATGCAATTCGTGGATTGTTTTTACCAGTTGCTGTGCTGCATGCTTTCGGCATTGAAGATGTTATAGAATGGTGGCTTCCCCGACCGTCATGGGACAGAGGATGCCACACTCCCACCCTCTGCTTGCATCAAGCTTGGCAGTGTTGGCTCCTAACAGCTTTGAGGTCAGCGGCCAATAACTTGGTGTGCAGAGTATGTGAGGGATCTAGTAACAGAGAGAGGCTGTTTTGTCAGCCTGGCATCCATGACCAGAACCTCCCATCCTTTACTTGCACAGGGTCAAGTGCAGCGGTGCCACTTGGCACCTTTTGCACCCAAGCACAGTACCTGGGTGGTGGGATGGAGAGCATCCCCCCACTTCAGAGCCCTCCATGTTTCCCAAATTGCCCAATAGCAGCTCAACTATAATTACAGAAGTATGGTGATGGCTTTCCCTGTCTCTCGGTGAGATCACTGAATGATATGGTGTTTGAAGGGATCTCTGGAGATCAGCTAGTCCAACCCTCCTTCCAAAGCAGGTCCACCTAGAGCAGGTTGCACAGGAACATGTCTAATGTGGTGTCAGATCAATAGCTCCCAGGGGAATTGCAGGCCTTCATAGGCAGAGCCTTTGTCCTAGTGGAGACTGGGAAAACCAGAAGAAAAGGTGGAGAACACGGAGCTCTTGTAATTGGGCTGGTAAATTCAGAAAATTAAAACCCCATCCAGACATCTTCTCTTTATCACACAAAGTTTGAATTGATGAATGAATTGAATCCACAGAGGAGGGATGGGTGAGTATAGAGGGACCGCAGAGGTCCCATGTGGGAACACAGACGCCAGTATAAATCAGGAGGGAGGACTGGTGTGTAGGCATAGTCCCTGCTGTAGCTGAGAGGGTCTGGAGCTCACAAGAGCTCAAGTTCTGAAGCAAAGAAACATTGCTGGGAGTTCAGTGTTGCTGTAGCAAAAGAGAGTGAAGGAGGATAAAACTGAATTTGGAGATCTCCAGTGGCATGGCCAGCCTGCCCATGATGGATCTCCACTGTCCTTCTGGCATGTGGGTGTTCATTGTGTCCCCTTTGAGGGGGGGATACAGCATTGCTGTGTAGGGAGACAGAAACCCTAGCACCACGTGTGCTCTAATCTGTGCAGGTTTCTTTTCATGCTAGTTGCATATTTCTCAAAAAAAAAAAAAGGTGGGTTGTTTTTTGTTTGGTTGTTTTTTTTTTTTTTTTTTTTTTTTTCTGTAGTTGCTGGGCATGAATTCTGTAAGGGCTCTTCTGCAGAGCTCCAACGTCTAAAATTGCAGTGAGGCATCTCTGGCGCTTTGCTGCTTTGCTGATTGTCTCAGATTTCCATTAGCTTGGAATTGTCCTTAGTGCACTAATTGTATTTCCCCCCACCCTTTTTTTTTTTTTTTGTTGCCTGAAGGAAAACGTATGTTTTTTTACAGACACTGTTTGTTATTTAGCTCTGGCTTCACAGAATGCCTGCAAAGATTGGTCTCCATGAGAATCATTTGCAGATAATTTTCAGTGCAAACAGAATCCTGTAGTACATACATGTGCAGCCGAGTCGGCTTCTCCTCGGAGCACATGTAATGGTTTCTAGATGGAAAGGAAAGTCTGAGATGAAATAGATCATGACATGACATTTTCAAAGTTTATGAAACAATAAAACACAATAATCATGGTTAAAATTTGATAAATATGTGGTGGTGTTTTTCTAGCACAGAATACAGCTCTGCAATAAACCCTAATTAATACAGTCTGTGGTAAACAGATTAATTCCTTTTAAAATCAGAAACTTTCCATGCCCTGAACTGAGACAAACATGCGTTTTAGCAGCCAGTGTCTAACCCAGGGAGCAAAAATCTTTCTGCTCTTTTTTTTTTTTTTTAAATTGTTATTATATTTTAGTGTATGCCTTGAGCAAGGACAAAAAAGAAAAGCTCAGAAACTGCTCTGGGTGGCGTCGGGCTCTGGCTGTGCATACACAAACCCCTTTCTCTCTTGCTGTGAGACACATATAGCTTAATGTCTGTCTACGTGGGGTTGTGTGGGTTTATTTTTCCATGCAAGTAGGGATTTCTTTGCCATCTCTGATGCTTTTTTTTCCCCCAGCAGGCACAATTTCACACCCTCCCCTTCCCCCAGGCTGAAGTGTGGGGCTGTGGGAAGGGACACAAACGTCCTCAGGAAGTAACGCCTTGAGTGGGGCAAGGTTTCTTGGGACTGGGAATAGTTTCAACTGAACTTCATGGTGACTTGAGCTGGAAAGACGCACGCTTACATATAAGTGCACTTATGTCATTATAAATAATTAATTTGGCTATTCATCCTTTGGTAAATCAGAATCTGAAAGTCTAAGATGCAGTGTGTGATGGTAACAGTATTGGGGGACCTGTATTTCTGGAGCAGAAGAGTATTTGTCTCCCCAGGTCTGAATTTCTGAGGTCACTTGCACCCCAGTGCAATGTTTCCTGGGTGACTATGTCTTAAAACTGCTGTTGTATCAAGCCTTTAATTTCTTAAGAGCTGGAACAGTGCCTAGGTTTTCTGCATTGCTGAAATGAACTTCATCTGCTCCAGAAATGCACCTTTTCACCTCAATCCAGCTGTGGCTTTCCTAATGTGTGTATCTGAAATGGACCTGTCTGCCAAGGAAAACATCAACTCTTCCACTTGCTGGGAAGAGAGGATTAAATTCTGCTTCCTGATGGGATGGTGGTAGGATTTCACGCAGGTAGTTTAGACCTAATAAAATTCCGTTCTGGGGTTTGCAAAAAAGAGGTATTTTTATATTGGCACTGACTTGTGGTTTGAAGAGTGTGTACTTTGGCTTCAGTCACGCAGATTTTGTTTCACTGGAGCAGGGATTCCCAGCCTTCTATACCACCAGCTTTAAGAAGCCTCCTGCATCTCCTGCTCTGGCCTCCAGAGAAGATGCTCAGCTGTAAAATGCATCAGTAATGCTGTTAAAAAAATTATATAAAAAGATTCACTGAGGTGAATGAAAACTTGACAGAATTAGGTGAGGCATTTGTCAAAGCTTTGTGCTAGTGCAGTTTATTGTGGTTATTGAAAGAAGCAATAGGGATTGTGTGACTTCTTCCATTTGGTGACAGTGCTGGGGGTGTGACTCCTGGAAAGAGCCACACGAAATAGCACAGTTGAGTACAATGGAGTCTTTTCCCCAGTGCAGCCAGTTTGGTGGAGTTTGATGATGTCCTGGCTAAGCAGGAGCTGTGTGTGCTGTGGCAGCAGTTGATTACCCACAGGCAGGGGCCCCAGCAGAGCGACTGGCAGCCGATGCTCGCCATGGAAAGCCAAAGGCGAGGTCTCCACTGGGAGCAGGGATTGGAAATAACGATTTAAGCAAATGTTCCTTCAAAGTTCAGCTTGCTGGTTCTTGAGCCTGTGGGTAGAGCTGCCTTTGGGCTATCCTCTGCTCCATAGACACAATAAAGAAATTGGCCCAAGGGTATGGGATTTGCTGCAGAGGAATTCCAGGTGGCTGTGGGTTTAAAGAGGAGAGTGTGAATCTTTACATGCAAAAATGTGTTTTTGTCTGTTAATGTAGGATGTGTGACTCAAAACCTGATAACGTGCCACCAAACACTTCCACAGAGAATATATCGGTGTCTTGTTTGTTTTACTGAACTAATTGAGTTTATAATGTCCACTATGTTTATGGCTGTCCCTGAAATCCTTCAGGCAGACATATTAACGTGTTTTCACACGCATAAAATTTTAAAAATCAATTGTTTATTGTGCATTTAACTCAGTCTGGCACAATTCTTTATGGTTTTCACACTGATGCTTATGGACACCATAAGCACTTCTGCTGTAAATGCCTTCTCTGTTATAGCACTCTTTAGCCTGGACTGATTCTGATGCCTTTAAAAGGCAGTGAGTTCTTCTCACAGCTCTATACATAGGATTGCCTTTGAGTGGTGTGTGTATAAAGTGCATGTGTATGTGCACATATAAAAATAAAAAATACACACTTTTCCCTCTAGAGAGAGTGATGCTTGAGGCAAGCTGGTTTAAGTAGTTGATCAACTACTGGGTAGGTGCTTAAAAAAAGTGTTATTTCAATAGTGGAATAAACTCAAGAAGAAGGTGTTGCTTCCTTACTGCCCTCTTTTTTTCCAAATCATGCATAGTATCAGAGAAAAGATGTAATAACCTGTAAACGTGATGGGCAGGCATTCTGGTTTACTACGTGTTGGCAAGAAATAGTTGTGAATGTTTGAGACTGGACTGTGTTTTATGAATTAATGTGTATTGCTATTTGTGACTGGGGAGATAAGATCAAATGTTCTTAAATATCTGCACAATAAAGTCCCTGGCAGCGGGTGGGCTGTCTCCACGCTGGGCTTTGGGAGGGCACAGCAAGGTCTACAACCAGGAGGAGTTTGCTGAGTTAGAATCTCTGTGCATAAAATAATTTCCTGAACTACAGAGGCCAAGGGGAAAAAGCAGTCCTCTGGCTTGTTATGAGGACTGTTGCAAAAATGCACTAAGATGTATAAGTGTCAAATTAACGTGGTTTATAAGCAGTAATCCCCAGGAAGCAACAGGTAGTGAGAAATCCAGTGAGTGAGTAATTCTCTGTGCTCAGGATGGTTTCCAGTTTTCTTTTTCCTCTGAGCAGCAAAAGGCCTTCAACTAATTCTGACCTGAGTTAAATGAATGCTTTAATTAATGTGTGTGTCTGTTGCTTAACCATGAGGAAAATCACTTGGAAAAAGATTTGGGGTTGTTTGGAAAACTCTCAATGGCCCGAATAGTTTCAGCCTGAAAACATCCCTGTTTACTTTAACACAGCTCTTGTTTCCCCAGCCCCCTGCTTCATTTCTTCCTACTAAAGAGGGAACATGGTAACTTGGAAGTGAAATGGGTGATAGTGCCCTTTACCCATCGGGACAAAACCCAACCCTGAATTTCTTGACAGAAGGGGTGATGTTGGGGCTGCCTGGGAAATGCACCATCAGGTCAGACCTCTGTCCCATTACACTGGTGGGACCAGTGTCAGTGCGTGATGCTGCTTAGGACTTGTGTGTCAGATAGAAAACTGAGATAATCCAGCTTGCTGCCAAGAAGTTAACACCTTGCTCCTAAAATCAAGTGAGGTTTCACACGTTCATTGCCGAAGCAGGTGGAGTTGGTTTACATGTGTGAAAGTGCCTTTGATCACAAGGAAAGTTTAGTTGTGGCAAATGTTTCTTCCTTTCTTCCCATAAAGGTCAGTTGTTTCAAATTTGCAAAGCAAGTGATTTACCCAGCCTTAAACAAAATCCTTTGTCTTTCTTGGAGCAGCTGCTCCTTCAGGAGCTCCCTCTGGACACTGGTGTCTGCTGGCATTTTGAATGCAATTGGGGTAACTTGGATACACACGCAGCTTTTTGGAAACCCCCAAGCTCTACCTGGCCCTTCAGGAAGGAATTCTGGGGCTGGTTTTTTGTGTTGAGACCTCACATGTCTTGCAGCCTTGGGTCAGCGCTACGTGGGCATGGGTTGTTCTGGAGTCTGAATGTGAGAAAAGTCCAACTTCTGATGAAGTCTGCAGATGAGGGTGCTTGGCTTTGGTGAAAGAGGCTGCAGTCCAAAGGGAAAGCTTAGGAAAATGACAAATGGTTGCGTTATCCCACGAAGAGAGAGTTGAAAAGGAGGTGGGGGAAGGCTCACCATTGCACTTTCGTGTGCCTTGAACTTTCCCACCTAAACTGAAATTTTGCAAGTGTGAAGCAATGCTTCTACTCAAGAGATGTGGTCATGATTGCATTGAGGGGAACAGTATAATTCCCCAACTGCAATCCTTTTTCTCCCAATGTAGCTGTAATCAAGAGATGAAGAACAAAGTTATTTTATGCATGAGAAGGGACTACTCCTTTTGAGTAATTTTTACTAAAGAGAAGATTGCTTAAGTGACTGTTTATAGTGATTGGTTACGAGTTTTCAGATTGAATCAATAGCAGATGTTACTTTTGAATGACCTTTATGAAATGTGTATGTGTTTTCATGCTAGGCTGACTCTTCAGGGTACCCTTGAGGTAAATCATTTGGCTTTAAAAACCCTAACCTGTGGTGTGCCAGAATGCCATGCGCTTGTGAAATAAATGACAGGCAGCTCTGCTGGCCAGAGCAGCTTGGGATCTATGGAAGTTATTTTATACTCTTGCAGCCAACAAACATCAGGATGTGGTTTTCATACAGATTTTCATGCTAATTGAGTTATACGTGGAAAAACTAACATGATACAAAATCAACTTCATTTTCATAGTGATTGCAGGAAAAAAATTGACCAGAGGTTATCTCTGTAATTCATTTTGGAAACTGTTAATTTAGGAAATGGGAGGCTTTATTTCAAACATATTCATGTATTGGCTGCCTGCTAATTAACAGGTTTATTGGTTGGTTTTTTTTTTTTAGCCGTGCAATTAACAGGCGTACATGTGAATGTAGTGATCACATCTTTATTTACATTAAAATCTAAGAATCTGGCCCTTGTCAGAGGTATTCAACCCTGATTTTATGTGGGTATTCTTCAGGGTTGTTTTTTTTTAATGCCCCTGATAAGTGCAGCCACTTTGGCTGCAGTGGAACACGATATCATCATTATCTACAGCAGAAACACAGAATTGTGAGGCTCAAGTTGGGTTAACCTGCCTTGTGGAAACATGTTTGAATGTGGATAAGCTGCAAATATGCATCTCGAACTTCTCCCACTTGATACATGAATACCTTGTGTTTTGGGGACCGGGGTAAGACAGAGCACTTTGGGAGTCTCCATTTTGGTTGTGAGCAGCAGGTACCACACTGGCTTTTTCATTCATGAGCGAGATCCATTGATATGTAGCACTCAAACAGCAGGTAACAGAGCTGCTGGCAGGCTGCAGGGACTTTTATCTGTCCCTGTGGAGTTCTGTCTCAAACCAGAGAAGAAACAGACGTTTTAAATTTCAGCATGATTTCTCTGAATCAGTTCCTAGACTTTGTATGGAATTGCAAAATTTTCTTGCAGTTTCAGGTAGTTCTAAGTATGTTCTTTTGAATCATATAAAGATTTGAGTTAAATCTTTGTTTGCCTCTTAACTCTTTCTCCCATCTCTATAATCTTGTTGAACAAAATTTGGAATCCTTAGCAGGGGGAGATGTTTCTTGATTAGTATTTTTTCCCCTGTTAAGAAAATTTCCAGATCAACTGTAAAACATGAATGAAGTCACAGGTCCATTTCCTTGGAATGACCCACTTTTATGATGAATGCTGAACACATTTGCAGTATGATACCAACTGGATCCCATTTGCAGAGAGTATCTATGGCTGCACATGATTCAATTTCTGAGAGAGACTTTCCAGATGCATTTTTTAATTTTTTTCTTGGCTGTTTGATATGGGACTGCTCAGTAGCACGTGGCCATGGTCTTTGTGAAGTTAGAAAGCACAGGTGATAACCCAACATCACACTTGAGGCACTTAAATGTCACCTGGGGTGGAGGGAAAACCAAAGGAAATGCCAGGAGATGGTTTTTCTACAGACTTTTTGGTCTTGGCTTGATGGACTGGGCTGCTGTGTATGAATGTAGAAATGCAGATGTGCTCAAAGCTCACTGGGATATTTCTGAACCTGAAGGAAAAAAAGAAATAGTCATTTTAATTGTTACTAAAGCCTTTGGTGAGATCAGTAATTAGAGTGAATAATCTTCAGGCTCTGGAATTTGTATGAAGAAGGTGGGTGGGAAAGGCAGGTATGCCTTGATGTGTTTATTTCTTTTGTAGCAGCCTTGCACATGTTATATGTAGCACCCAAAAACCTCAATTAAGGAACACTGTTATATGAACCATGGAAACAAAGTGGTCTGAGGGCTTGTAATTCCAGGGATTTACTGAGGCAGGTTTAAAAAAAAAAAGTGTAATTGTTTCTGACTTCTTTTGGTATTTGGTTGTGTGATACAGTAATATAGAAAGTAATTAACAAATCTGTTTTCAACATAAGCTGCAGGAGAAGATAATGAAATCTGTCAGATGCACGTGTGGATGCCTTGCTTCTGGCTGCCTTGCCCTGCATGCATTTTAGTTCACAGTGTGATTATGTCTAAGAGCAATATGCTTAACTATACTTGTTCTTTGACAACTTGGTCCATCTTCTCTGAGCTGGGCAAACAGCAGAGGGAGGAAATCCATCTGGGTCTCATTTGGAAGGTGTGTGCTGCAGCACTTGGCTGCTTCTCCCCATCACAGGCTGTGTGGCATCTCCTGCTGCCCTGTGCTCCCTTCTGGCTGGCTTTGGCTCTGTCCCTCACTACACACATCACATTTGTAATGTCAAAATCCATTTCTAAACACTCAATTTTAGCCGAGAATAAATGGAAAATGGAATTTTAAAGCACATTGAATTCTGGTGCTACTTCGGTCTTGGTCCCTCATCATCCTAGCCATGAGAAGTTGTGAACAATAGAGCAAGTTGTGCTGCTGTGAATGCAGGATTTAGAATTTAATGGGAGATGCACAAAATACTTGCTTTTTGGTTCTGCTGCTTACAAAATTTTATATTCTATTCTATATATAGTTTGGAAGAAGGTATTTCTCACATCACACTTCTCTGAGTAAGCATAGCAATGTGACTTGCACATCTAGTTGGGGTAACTTAATGAACCCCAACCTGCTTCATGTGACACAGGTGCATTCTAGTAACTTGAATTTCTTAAGAAGACTTTTCTTAAGAATGGATGACATGAGTTAAGTGAGCATCTTTTTTTCAGATCCAAGGTGAAAATTGCTTCATTGTAAAGTGGCCATTGTAAGCTGTGTCAGAGCCTTTCATTTTGATGGCAGTGTGAGCTGATGTATCAGCTGTTTTTTAACTTGGGAGATTCCTGGGGATCTAGACTGAAAATTCACTTGTGGGTGTGCTTTCTGGTGCCATGCACTTGACAACACAAAATCAGCACCTAAAACCTGATTTCTCTGTAGCTGCAGATGTAGCCAGCTTGCTTTGTGGCCTGTCCAGTTATGAAGATTCCCCCTGCTATGGCATGTTTTATATCATTGTTCATGACTGTCTATCGCAGGGAGAGGCTCTGTCTCTCCAATTCATTTGGTCCAGCTCTAAGCAAGAGATACAGGCATAGAAATTATCATATTCTGGCTTGCTAAGGTCAACATATAGAATAAGGTCTCCAAAATGAGCAACACAAGGCAATCCTGAATGGTATTCCAGCAGGGTGAACTGATGTTTCCTCCTAACAGCTGTGCCATCCAGATTCTTTCACTTGGGCGGAGTGGTGAGCATCCCAAAAGTGCTGTTAAATGCCCTTTTATTGGTTTGGTTAAGGCTCTTGTAGCTGTAATAGAGTGGCAAAAACACTTCAAAAGTGAACAATCAATTTCTGACAATAAAACCTCTAAGCAGGCCTGTCCCTTTCCTGGGGCATAGGCTGCGTGCTTGCTGAAGGGCAGGCGCCTTTGAGGCTCATTAAATTAGGCAGTTAAGACTGCAAAATATTTTGTTACCCCAGGGAAAATTTTCATCTAAACCTTTTTGGCTGCTATTCTTTCCTACTAAGAAAACCTTGAATTGCAGAGACATCAGTGGGAAGGGTTTGCTGGACGGCCCTTGTCTTGTGGAGAAGGGTTTGATCGACCTGCCCCTTGATTTGGGGGGCCCAAAACTGGGTACAACCCCCCAGTCTGCAGCTGTGCCACCCCCAGTGGAGGGGGATAGTGCTGCTCTCAGTCTGCTGCCCCCCAGTTTTCAATATTACAAACTCTGTGGACTCCATAGAGCTACTATTTTTTATATTGTGATAAGCCACAGCAGTTTAATTCTCTTGTGAAAAGCTTTCTTTAAGTGTGTTTAGGCTGAAGGAGCATTTATAATGTTTGATGTGGTCCAAGTAGGAATATCATGTGTTGAAAACATAGACTATTTTTTTTTAAGCACACATGGTGTGGAAGGTGGAAAGCTTTTTTTTCTTCTTTGGTTCCACCCCAGCATATAGGGGAAAAACTTTGACACTTGTCATGACTCTGGAGGTTCACTTTAAGTAGCTCTTTGGAGGTTTTCTTCTCACTGGCTTATTTTTAAAAGACCCTTCAGGGAAAAACTGGATGCCTCTTCATGAAACTGCATGCATGAACCATCAAAACAAAACAAATGGGAAGTGGAGCACAAGTTATTCTACTAAATTTGGGGGTTGTTGTATACAAGTCTCTGCTTTTGTCAAACCAAATGTTCTGTGTCTCTCTCCATGTTTCTCAGCACCCATCTTGGTTTGGCCCACCTGAACAGGGAAAGTTGTGCCTCATGTAACTTGTGTACAACAGCGTATAATGGTAACCACTTTACCTGTTATGGAGTTTATTATCCAAAAGTATGCATTTTTTGCGAGAGATCTAGGACGAGAGAATAAGCAGAGAGGGATGTATGTCTTGAAGTGTTTAGCTTGTGAAAAGATGATAGCTTCTGTGGGTGGGCACTTCGGCAGAGGTGGGAAAGGACATTGACCCTGGAGGCCACTGTGGTTTGTCTTTAATGTGATATTACTGTGATTTACAGAACAGTAAATCCAACACAACTTCTTCAAGACCTGAGAATTTGTGCGGGTGTAATTGCTGGCAGAGCTGGATCTGCTCTGCTGAATCTGTAATACCTGCCAGAAGAATAGGAAATAGCCCTGTGAAGCTCTGTACTGCTAGGGTAGTTCCATGTTCTGGTATGCAGTTCCTGTATTTTATCTGATTATATATTTTTTTTAATAGAAAAAGTAGATAATTTTTTTCTTAATAAGGAGAGATTTCTGCAAAAGCCAACACATCAGTCAATTCCATGGAAAAGTTGGTAGGTAACTCAAGATGCTGGCAAATTTAGTGGTTGCTGAATCTATTTTAGTTGTATAAAACCACTTTGATTAATGCAATCTCTGACCTTCAGAGAGTTTTGAAAGGTAGAGAGCTTCTGTAGAGAAGTAAGCTCTCCTGTGCAGCCTGAGCAAACCAAAGAACAGGAGGAATGACGATTCTCTGGAAAAAGACTCTTGCAATTGACTCAGATTCTGTAAACTGATGTGTGCAGGGTTTATTCTCACTAAAATCCAGAGTGGTAACACCTGTTTTTAGCTTTTAAAGGAGCTTGTTGCCTCCACTACTCTATCAGTAGACCATGACGTTTTTCCATTACTTTAAGCAAGAGTTTTAAGATGTTTGTTTAACAGATGTACTACTGTGGATTTTTTTCCAGTTTCTAAAAATACAAATATTCTGTTTTCTAGTAGGAGAGGGTGTGTTGCCAGATGCAAACTGATTACACTGTACACTTCACCTTGTAGTTCAATACTGTGTATATATTCTTTTTCTGAGGAAAACACAGAGATTAAAAAGGGTAGGGAAAAAGTCACAAGTACAAGTTGCTGCTGCTCTGTTGAATATTCCCACACTGCTCACATGGGCAGATTTATGCCCACTCTTGTAATTATCATCTGGTCCCTAAAATCTGGCCTAACCTATGCATTTCACCTAATTGTCCCCATTTTTGGCTATAAACATCTGAAATAAGTCACCATTAGACTTTGCACGTGATTTGCGAGAACTCTCCAAACACTGAGACTTGATGCTGACAGCAGGAATCAATTAGGAAACCTAATATGAGATTAAAAGGTTCCTGAGTATATTTGTAATTGAATTGTACAAAATGCCTGGTTTGTGCACTGGACACCGCAAGCCTAAATGAAGCAAATTATAATTCAATTATATAAATGCTTCCAGAGCAGTTCAAATCCCATCTTTAAGACTGTTTAACGCGGAGAAAATGCCTTTGCTTTTTTTCTTTCAAGACCTAAAAATAAGCCCTTGTTTGAAGGGTGCCCTCTCTGCTGCTTCTGGCAGCAAAACGTGGTGGGGTGCAGAGCCACACCAGCTACAGTGATGTTGTTGGTCTCTGAAAGAGAAAGAAAATAAATGGTTTGTACCAAAATGAAAGAAAATTATGATTATTTGTAGTGGTGAAAAAACAGTCCTTTGTGGAGCTATCTTGCAAGCTTGGGTCAAATTTTACCATTTTCATGAGGCATTTATGAATTCAGTCCCCTCAGAGGTTGTCACCAGCTAAGTCTGGGCTGTCTTGAATTTAATTCAGTCCAACTTGTGCTTAGCTTGGGATTTCTGTTTGTTTCCTCCCTTATAATCTTTCTTTTTTTTTTTAACTTGTAAAATAAATAAAAATCAAAGCATGCTTGGGAGGTTATCATGAATGTTGTAATGTTTAATTAACTCTCTTAGCTGCTTTGTTTAGATGGATGAGAAATTAAATCTTGACTAGAAATGCATGTCTAACCCTTACAATAGCAAAAAAAAATTGCTAGTTTTGGACATAAATAAGAACCCAAAATGACAGAAAATTTGTGGAATATGAAGGCTTCAGGTTGCTTTTGACTCCCCCCTCACCCCCCCACCCCAAAGGTGATATTGGAGTCAAATATTACCCTCAGCAAACAAGAATGGGTATAGCTGTATGCAAACAGTTGCAGAGAATTGAGGGGATGCTTGGCAAATTTCAAGAGAAATAGGAATTTGGTTGTTTACGTGTTGTTTGGCCTGACACTAATTCTCACTGTTTTTTAGCAGGTTACTTTAAGAGTAAAAAAAAAAAAAAAAAAAAATCACTAATAAATATCTCTTTTCCTTGTGGGACAGATGAGCATAACATGGCATTAGGCTCCCACAGATCCAGCAGCAGAAATAACTCTGGCGACAGTTGGGTTGTACTTTCTTGGCCAGACTCCTCAGCTGTTTGGGCATCACTGCTAGTCCCTAAAAACCCCATTAAAAATAATTAAAAAAAAAAAAAAGACACCTTGAAGAACTTAGGGCTCGGGAGGGGTACAGCTGTCAGGCATGCTGGCAGGCTGTAGCCACTCAGTAAATACCACAGGAAATTGCTTAATGAGAGCAGATATAAGAATATCTCTGCCTTTAAAAACTTTTTGGCTTGGCTGCTCCTGGATAATGTGAATTAGGCTGTGTGCTTTGAGGGGCCCAGAGGGCAAAACTGGCATGACTTTGCTGCCTGCATTAGGAAATAATTGCTGTGTAGATAAGGAAGGGCAAGGTTGCCTATTAATTTTAACTAAGCAGTGAACAGGCTTGCTGGTTACATCAACGAGTCCTGTGGAAAAGCCAGTGTTCCTCCATCAGTGGTAATGTGATAAAAGATTTGTGTGATGGTTTGTCACATCTTATCCTGCCCAGAGATGCTCTAACTTGGGATATTCCTGATGCCCTCCTGGTCCAGGAGGCACCTTGTCTAGGATGACCAGGATTGAAGATGGATGACCAGATAAAGAAAACTGATATGAAAAGCTCTTTTTCAAGACATTAAATTGCTGTGTAAAAAAAATTGGCTTCAGAAATAAGTCATGTTTAGATATTTAGCACAAATCTTCAGTGTTATCCAACAGAGTAGCAATGAATGCAAGCACTCATATTAACTCTTGGGCAAGTCTTGCATAGGTATGATTTACCCAACAGGTTTAAATGGTTCTGTCACCTGCACTCTATAAATATTTTAATTAGGAAAACCACTTCCGAGCAATTATGTTGAATTTCTAGATGTGATGTTATAAATACTATTTCACAGACGTGTTCAGAATGGTGTGCCAGACTTGTTTGTCTCAAAGTCAGGAGAGTTGCACCAGAGATGTGTTGAACTCGGTGCATTTAAGGCAAATATCCTTATGTCTGATAGTTCTGGTGTTTGTGGTAGGCATTTCTCAATGTCAAACATCTTGCTCATTTTAGTTTCTTCTTTGAAAATTCTGATGCCTGAAAGACCGTGTGATGAATTGCCAAAGTTCACATTTTAAATTACACTCCTTCTGGGCTATATAAGAAATAAATGAGCATCATGCTGCTTGTGTATTTTTTGTTCACTTTATTATGTTGTAGTTTCAAAAGAAGTGAATTTTTTTCAACTTGTGAAATGAAATATGCTGTTTTGCCAAAGTAATGCACATTCAGATATAGTAGAGAGAAAAATCCTCGTAGATGAATCTCGTATATTGTGTAGCTCTGGGTTTCCAGTACGACAATTTGGACAGGCTAATGGATATGTTAAAACCATCATTCATTGATTTGTCATTCCTTGACTTGTGTTTGAGATAACTCACTCTGTAAAACAGCTTCTGTGGATGGTAAGACCCACCCATATGCTCCTATAATTATCTTCTCTTTTAAATCCTTTCTGGCTTGATTCTGTTCCTTCTGCACAAGCAGTTTCTTCTTTGGCCTCCAGCTCCATGTTCATCTTCTCCTTGAGAACAGCCACATGAATTGCAGTGGCTCACTTGAAGCTTTCTGGCTCTCCTGCTGACTTGTCATGGCTCATCCTCTTTTTTCCTGCTCTCCAAGGTTAAATCCAGCAGGGCAGCCATGGTTTCTGACCATGGAGGTTTGCTTTCCTTGCTCCCTTTCCTGTGTGTTGTGCTGGTGGGAAGTGGAGCTTTGGTGGCTGGAACATCCTTTCAGACCTCTTCCAGCCCTGAGTGCCTCATACATTATTGCTCCTCTCTGCAGTCGTCTCTTTAATCCCAGCCACATGGGCATCTTGCAGCAGGGTACTTTGCCTTTAGCAGAGTTTTTTTGGACATAAAGCTCTCAGTTGTCCACCCCCATCTCAGAGCCTTGCCCCTCTTCTCTTCCCCATGTGCCAGCCAGCATATGAGGTAGGGTATGTTTTAGAGGGAGAGAGAAAATGGAGAAGTTTTAGGAGACTGACTTTGTCTGTAGCCCTTAGCCAAGTTGACAGTGGTTCATGCTTGCTGCAGTTGCTCAGTTTGTCCTAAGTGTGACATTTTTTTAATTTTTTTCTTCTTGGTTCACTTTCTTTCCCTGGGCCGGATGAGGAATATTTCTCCTCTGACCTCAGTTCATGGCTGCTGGCTTTCCTACACCTACTGTAAGTTGTCTTCCTGGTCTCAAGACCCCTTGCTCTCAAACGAGCCTTGTGTCTCTTCCCCAGATACGTGTGGGCTGTATGGCTGAGTTCCTGGAGGTCTATTGGCTTTGCTGGCAGTGTGGCCATTAGTTGCATCAGGATTTTCTGCCAATATATTTGTAAGAATATTTGTAAGACCAACTTCCATTGAGCTGCTAACAGTTATGCGACTTGATGGCATCTTCTTTCCCTGTGATCTTGAAGATGTGATGTACACTAAGCATGGTTATTAACCACATTTTTCAAGTCATTTTTGTCAAAGCCAGATGGTTGAACAGTCCCAAGTGAGGTGGGAAGTGTTACTGCACCATAAGTCATGAGGATTCCTAGCATTTGAGGTGTGGGGAAGGGGATAAGTGCCACTGGTTATGGAAGGCAAAGTGAAGACCCTGCCCCATGGCATGGCCGGCAGCGAGAGCCTGTGAACTCCTCGTCCTGAGCCTTGTGTTTCCTCCTCATGTGTGCTCGTGGGTGGATGGTGGGGAGACCAGTGAGATTTGAGTTTATTATTGCATCCCACAACAATACTGATGCACCAGTGTGTTTAAAGTGACCCAAATGACACATTTACTAGACTTACAAATTTTTGTGGTCAGGCTCAAAGAATTGCTTTGTTGTTCTTGAATGTATTTTAACACCAGATCTCCCCGGTTTGTCGTATGTACTAGCAGCACATCTGCAGACCACAGGAGCTGCTTGGTGCAATGAGGTCTCTCAAACGCTGGCGGGTGTTTTGCTGCAAAAACTTCTCTTTTGGAGTGTGTTAAGATCCACCATGAGCTGAGATCTCAACCCCGTGTTCTACATAAATGTTTCATAGTACGGCTGGGAAAACTAAAGCTCCTTCTGGTCTCAAAAAACTTGCTTCCAAACTGCTCTTCTATTACCCTTGGCCCAGCCCTCCACACAAATACCCCAATAATAAAAACAATCTTTAGAGCTCAGTTTCTTTCGGCTTTCCTGAAGCCCTCTTCTTCTGCTTGTAATATGCTCCAACCAGGCAACAGACTGAATAAATCCACTGGGAATCAAGAAGCTTTCTTGTTTCTTATCCTTTCAAAAACTCTTCTCCCTTCTCTTTCTGCAGTTATTCTTACCTCAGTTAAACTATTTACGAGGATAAGTGCAAATTCATAGGCTTTGTTTGCTCAGCTTGAATCTGTTCTCTTTTATGAACAATGTTATATGTTTCCTCAGCTCTCCTGAACTGAACATCCTTTTTAACCATCAATAAAGCTCCTATTGCAGTGCACTGTAAATACCTCTCTTTGACTTCTTGCTGTAGGAACCTTATTTATTTAGCCTAAAATCAAGGTTTTTGCTAGTTTCCTTTCTTGAATGGCTAATTAAAATAAAAAAAAAAAAAACCAAAACAACAAACCCCAAAGATATAATAGAACTATGAATGAGTTAATTTAGGAAATGGCCCAAAATGACCTTTTGGCAAACTTTTTTCCAGGAATGGGCAGTTTGCCATGCTTGTCTTTGGAGATGCAGGAAGCTTAATCCTCTAGAGCTGATCACATTTGCAAAGCATTGAGCTTTTAGCGACTTGGTTTTATGGTAAATAACTGGGTTGAAACAACTTGTGTGTCACCTTGGCCCTTTCTGGGGTAAAAACGAGAAAACTTGTAACTTATCCAGTGCATAACAAGTGCTGCTGTTCTTGGCTGCCCAGCTCTATGTTTTAGGCTTGTGGGTTTTGGTTGGTCTTTGTTGTTGTTTTGGGGTGTTTTGTGGGGTTTTTTGGTGTTAGTTTTTGTGGTTTTTTTTTTTTACACCTTTTTTATCTTTTTTTCCCAAAAATACCTGGACTGTGCAGGCTGAGCTCATGCAGAGCTGGGTGTCTTGGGGAGGTGAGGGCTCAGGTAAGGAGTCAAAGTTGAGCCCAGTGAACAATGTGGTGGGGCTTGCTCCAGATTTGTTTCTGCATGCTGGAGGGGTGGTTTTTGTTTAAATAAAAATTAAATAATTGTGAGTGGTTTAACATCTATATTATATATATGTGTGTTTGTATCTATATCTATATAAATGCAGTAGATCACTTATTTCCAGAGCTGGCTCTCCAAAATCTTTCCTACTGCAGCTTCTCTTATTTCAGGGCAGGAAAGACAGCAAGTGCACTATCGAGCCTTTTCTTTAGAGCAAGTCCCTTCTTAAAGGTCCTTTCCAACATAGACAATCTTATGATTCCTAAGTGAGGAAGGCAGAAAAATACTCACTTCTTGTGATGTGAACTTCTGGTGGAAAAGGCTCCTTTTCTTTATTTTTTCTTTTCTTTTTATTTCCAGCAAAAAGTAGGCTATAAAAGATGGTGCTGTTGAATGCTGACCTCAACTGAGATTATTTTTTTTTTCAAAAATGAATGAAGTATTTTCTTTTAAAAAGGAAGTTTTGTGTAAGCGAGCAATAGTTCCTCCTGAAGCCCTGTCTGTTGAAGGGTAAAAGGATGTGTAAGAAAATGAAGCAAACCAGACCCTGACCTGCTTCTTTTTATCTTCTTGCCGTCAACTCAACTGATCTTGATTGTCGACTTCTGCGTTCCTGCAGTTTACTTGTTTATCTGAGCACAGGCCAAATCAAACAGCCGCAGAATGTGCCTTCAATCTCCAGCGATAAAGAATACCTTGGAGAGGAAATTACATTGTAATGTTGGGAAAAGAGAAATAACTGGAGAAAAAAAATGGGAAATGTGAAAGCATTGCTCTGCTTTCTTTAGAAACTTTTTTTTTCCCCCATCGCATTTTTTCTCACAGTTTAAAAGGGACTGGCTGGAGGGGGAAGGGGAGCTGTGGGGAACAGCAGGTTCCTGCTTGTTGCTTTCCTTGGAAGAAAATTGCAAAATATTAATTAGGAAGATAAAATTTGTGGGGAGAATTAAGAGTTACTATCTTGAACTAAGTTACTATCTTTCCTAAATGTTTTGTTGACTTTGCTGTGATACTGCCTTTTTTATTTTTAATAAGAATTTTTAACTTTGTCCTTACTTGATGCGGTATGTGTTAACGACATTCCAGTTTTCTTTTCTCTTTATTTCAAAATATTTGCTGGTGGTGAATTATTTTGAGTTTTTCTGGACTCTGGATTTAGCCCTCAGATTGTCAGGCCTTTGAGGACGGGATTGTATTTCATTATGTGTGGACTATCTAGCCCAGAGATTTCCCCTCTCCCAGTTGGAAATGCTGATGCCCATATGTTCAGAAATATTCTGCTTTTTAAGTAAAAATAATTGTGAATATATTTTCCCATAAGTTTATTTTTTTCCCCTCCTTCAACCAGTGGGTTGTCTAAAACCTGGTTTGTGTTTTCTTATTTTCTAGCGCTCATAACTCTGACTTAATGTTGCTTAAAGTTTTACAAGGAAAACTGCCTTTGGGCTCAGACAACGCATGGAAAACTTTAGTCCTTTGCAAAATTTGTTTAATAAAGCTATTTGCAACTGAAAAAGGGGATTAAATTGGAAATGCCATCCAGTCCTAATGCTTTCTGCTGTAACCTATGCCCGCACATGCAATAGCTCATATCTTTACCATAACCTCTTGCCTTACTGAGTGGCTTATCTCTGCATGAAATTCCTGTTTAAATATTTTCAGTGGACAAGTTTAAATAAACTGATGGATAAATGCTTTCCCTACCTCCTTATAGCATTTGGCACTTCTGGACTTTGCAGTTTTTATGAGGCATTTTAGTCTCATGCTTTAAATTAGTAACCTGAGAAGAAAGCTGGTATATGCTTTATTTATGTGAAATCAGTATTTTAATTAAGCTAATCCTTTGGCTGTGGTGGGGACTGGCATTGATGCAGAATGCAGTGGAAGATGGATGCTGTGTTGAGCAATGGAGATCTGCCTCTGCAGAGACATCTCTGGGACATTGCTGAGCCCATGGCTGCTGATTTGGGCTCAGGGTATACATTTCTGGAGGGGACTGAGAAACAGGATGCCTTCTAGGAGAGGGTTTCTCGGGCCTGGGTAATGCCAGTTACACAATTATCTCTTTTGCCAGTCTCTCCTCCTGCTGTACATCAGTGTGGTGCCAGCGTTGGTACCGTGTGTCCCAGTTCTGACTTGTTATTGGTTTT
This sequence comes from Scolopax mira, assembly GCA_004320125.1. Lineage (NCBI taxonomy): Eukaryota > Metazoa > Chordata > Aves > Charadriiformes > Scolopacidae > Scolopax > Scolopax mira. The sequence goes on from BJBW01009222.1 coordinate 81,453, forward strand.
AGTTTCTGTATTTTTTCCAGTGTTTTCAGTTTCAATCTTGTACAAGCCAATTGACGTGTTAACCCGGCCTTTCAGGTTCATAAGCAGCCTGGAAATCTGAGGAAAGTAGCTGTTCCCTAAAGGAAAACCTCATACTATGTTACCAAGTGTGCTGTGAACAAAAGCTGGTCTTGGAAGCATAGCATAAAACATAGCTCTGGTGACTCTAATCCCTGGTTTAGGATGGGGTGGAAAACTGGTTTCCTGTGCTGTACTGGGCAATGCTTTCACTGGGGAGCTTATTTGATGCCTAGGAACATAATTTGGTATTTTGAACCTGTCCAGCTGATTTTTGGTTGTGATATTTTTCTCTCCCTGGGAGTCTGGGGCATGGAGCTGGAGCTGGGTATCACAGCCCCAAACTTCTGTGGGGGTCTGAGAGGAAAATGTTATCCTCCCCTTGATGCTTTTGAGTAATAAATTCCCATAGTGGCTTATGCATTTCATCTCCTTTGACACCTCAAACAGAATGAGTTACATGTTTAGTGGTGTCTTGTAGCCAAGAAAGGGAAGGAAATGCACAGGTTCCCCAATTTGTTGTCATCGATGTATTTCTGTTGAGTTTTTTGGGAGTTGGAAAATAATATGCAATTGTCCTCCTTAATCTGGATCTTGTGACACTTTGCAGATTAAATACCACAACTCAAAGCTTAATGTTGCCTGAACATGACAGTTTCAGCCATAAGAAATCAATCACCTTGCAATATAGCTTTGCAGCACATAAAATGCCCCAGCAATTACATTCACATGCATCACTTGGACTCCTACACTTTAAAATGTTTCTATTTCTGTACTCTCTTGGAAATGGAGACACCAGAAAGGAGGAATTGGTTGCACTAAGTACTTTGCTGTTAACACAGAAAACACAGTAATACTTGATTAAGTACAAAGTCCCTCGTGTCTGGCTTCGACATGTGTGTTTGGCTGTTGAGTGTATCATCATTTTATGAGCCTGAAACTAGGAGTGACACAAGGAACTAAAGTTAGGAAGTTGAACAACTACAGTATTTTCATTGAAATAGTGAAAATATCTTGTAAAATTCCTCTGATCACTAAGAGGATGAAATACAGCAATTATGTACTTGCACTCCTGAATGGACTGTCCATATCGGACTTTCGCAACTTTTTTTTTTTAATCCATGGTTGAAAGCTGACCATAAACACAGAAACAAATAAACATAGAAAAAGTTTTCTTCTTGTATAAGAGTAATTGAGGATTATGAGGCATGGGCAAAGCTTATTCTCTCAGTCTTCTAAGTACTTTTTGGTAGCAAAAAGACCACAACTACGCTATTGATAGCCCAGAGTGAACATGGCAGAAGTGGATGCTGAGCAGGTAACACCATTCACTGTTCATCTCTGCACTGGTACCATCAGTGAAGTTTCCATGATGCCTTCTGAGGCAGATGGAGGACTGCAATGAAAAGCTGGGGCTGGGCTCTCAGTTTACACATTGAGAGAGTGCAATCGCATCCAATAACTTGAAAAACACCAAATATAGAAAAGCTCCTTGTGTTCTAGTTCATGAATTAATACTGGATTGAGTTCTATATCTTAAGGTCTGTTTGGATTCATGTCTTGCCCTATGGTTGAAAATGCAATTAAAAAGTATCTGAGTTCAGATGGTGTTGTTCCATGGTTGTTGCCGTGTTTTCATAAAGAAATTTCTCTTGTTGAGGAATTTGAATTTTAATAGCTTAAGGAAGTAAAAAGTTCTGAACTGGACAATTGTGGCTTTGTCCAAATCTGAAAATGATGGTTTACAGTTTGATAAGCACAAGTGCTGCTGAGCTGAAATCACTGTGTCCCTCGACAGCAGCATTATTTCTGCCAATGTCACTTTGACCCAACCTTTTCTTCTATTTTGGGGATTAGTCATTGCTTGCTTCTGTTTTTAATCAACCCAATTTATAAAAACGAAAATTAAAGAGAAGCTGAGGCTTTTAAAAGTGTAATTTGTTGATTTCAACTGTGGTGTATGGTTTGATACATATACTAGCTGTTGCTGCTGGTTGTCTCTGCAGTAGCACTTCTGATGTTAAAATATGCCAGAGGTTGTTTTTATTTATTTGATTGCAAGCACTTTCCAAAACAACCAAAACATGACATTGCACCCCAACTCCTCTGCCTGGTGGCAATGAGGGCTGAATCAGACTTCTGTGGTAGGCTGGAACCCTGTGATTTGGCAGAACTCAAAAGGGGAGCGGATGGCCAGCTCATTGCTGGTGAGGCTTGTGCTGTAATCAGGACTATAAAACAAGTTTCTTATTCACTTAGTGAGTGATTGTGATTAAAAATATTTTGGTGTAACACATGCTGAATTCTGAGACGTGGGCAATGATGGTGCCATCAGCCATGGAGGCTCTGGGTTGCTCGGGAGCCACAAACACTGGACTCTGGCTGCATTTAAATCTCTTTGCTTGGGTTCAGAGCTGCAAAATCATTTTGGGTGACCAGAAGAGCTCAAGTTCCCAAGAGGGTCCCTAAAGGGGCTCTACCTGGTCAGCTTAAATACCTTGCACTTTGTGTTTGCCATTATCAAGACCCCCCAGTTACTGCATTCACAACAGCCAAAGTGCTCTGAAGAAAATGGTGGACACCAAACCCACCCTGAGCTGCTGGGCTGAACGTGGCCCTCCCCAAAGTGACTCAGCCAGAAGAGATAATACCATGTGGCTAAAACCCTGTAGGTCTTTTGTAGAGACCATGAAGCTCAGAGTCCAGCTAGTGTCTCGACAGTACTGATCAGGGCTTTTTAATAACCAATTACTTTCACAGAGTTAACTAGAGCTGTGCTTGCACCGGTTTCGTTCCCCACGCTCATGGTGAGCAATGTGGGCTCTGTGTGATTCATGATGCTGGCTTCTTCGTTGGGTACCAATAACTTGTTATGTAGGTTTATGATTTGCAGGGGAGGGGCAGTATCTTTGCATTACACTAGCAGATGTACTTACAAAAGATGGGTGTGCTTAAGGAAAACAGACATGTTTTTGAACATAAATGCTTCAGTCCCATGGAGACCTCGCCTCTTGGATGGGCTCAGCTACCCCTCTGGCCATGCTGCTGCTTGTGTGACCAGCTCTCAACTTCAGTGGCTGAATATTCTAAGTCCTAAGTGATTTTCTTTGCAACGTTACTGTTTTCAGTGTTGAATGATTGGTGCTCTGGGTGGCTGTAAAGTGGCTTTTTGTCCCGTAAAGCATGGAGTGAAAGGTGTGAGGCTTATTGGAAACACAGCTCTGCCAGTAGTAATGCTGAAGGAAAGGGCTGGAGTGGTTTTGGCTTCAGGTTAGCAAATAACTGTCAAGCCAGTAGAACTGCTGCCTTTTGGGGGCTGGAAACTCTGCTGGCATGTCATCAAATTGCTGAAAGAAAATGTTGGGGATGAGCAGACTTCCCAGGTGATGTGGGGTGCAGGATACTGGGGAGAGGTGATTATGCAATATCTTTTTTTTTTTCCTTTTTTAAAGAAGCAAAAAAAAAAAAAGCATGTCTTTCAAAGATGTTACTCGGTATCTCAGAGCAGTAGGATGTTTTGAGCAAAGGTGAAACTCTGCTGCAGTAGTAGAGGTAGTTTCAAGCAAAGGAACTTGTCTACCACAAGCAACAAAGTGAGTATTGGTGCACATTGACCAGGAGGGCGGCCGCACTCTGCAGAGCAGCATGAGATGGAGAGAGGAGAACAAATGGCTAAGGGGGAATAATAAATTGTAGTTGTTTACAGCTCGCATCTGAGTCAGCCACAAACTGAAAGGTCAGCTTTCCTTAGAGGAAGATGATGCTCGTTGCTGGCATCCCATTTCAGGCCTGAGGACAAGTCAGATGGCTGAAGAGATGTTCTGACTTCTTTTACAATTATTATTTTTAAATGGGTGTAGGTGGGTAACAGCAGGCAGTTGGTGGCCTTGGTATCACTGCCCTTGTTTGGCACTTGGCTTCCTCAGAGATCGATTGCACGGTTCAGGACAGCTGCAAGAAGACTTTGTTATTTAGAATAAACCATCCAAGAAATTAAAGGATAAATCGTATGGGACGCAGTGTTCCCGAAGGGTGTAACTTAAGACATTTCTGAAAACAGTAGCTCTTGCTGTAAACGTTGGACTACAAGTGTGCTCTCTTCTCTGTGTGGAAGCTCCTCTTGTGTTTGATAGATTCCTAGTGATAGCATCATGCACAGTGGCTTTGTCATTGTTTAAGATATGGTTATTGGAACCATGGAAGATAGTAAATTTGGAAATGAGACACTGTACTCTATCAGTGGGCTGGTACAACTGTGGGACTACCACTGCCCCAGTGTCTCACCTCCACTTTCTACAGAAGAAATAAGCATTATTTAAATAACTGAAGAACTTCTAAGTATTTTAATACAAAGATAAAATATCACTGTTTGTAATGGAGTTTGCATTTTAAACTCCCTTTGGCCTTCTATGAACACCTCCCACTGATGCTGGGGACATGGTTTCGAGTTTATGCAGACTGATGTGATGGCTTGGTGCACCTCAAAGAGGAGGGCCTGGACTTGCCTTTTTCTTTATGCTTGACCATGGTGAGTAGCTGGGTCGTCCCAGGGGTTGACAATCAACCCCTTTTGCACATGTTCCTGGGCTTTGGTGCAGTTTGGTGTCCTGAGTAGCAGGGGAAAATGGGGGAGAAATTTGCTGTTCCCATGCCATGGGAGAGCAAAATGGGGTTGAGAAGTTTGCCCCAGTTACCCAGAGTGGCTGGAAAAATACCTCCAGCTAACGGGGTTCAAAACCAATTCATTCTTGCCCTTAAATATCTTTCCTAAAAGGTGTGGAGAAAAGATGAGCAGATGCTAAGCAGACGAGCAAGGAGGACTAAGGTGTGCGTGTGGGTGTTTGCTGTTTATTGTCATTTCCTTGGCAGCTGCTGGTCCTTCGGGCGTTTTTACGACCATGCGTGAGACTTGGTTTGCTAGTGCTTTTAATTATGAGATACTTCTAAGCTGAGTTGCTTCATTTAGTTTACAGGGGGATTTCAGAAGTCTGTCCAGTCATTTGTCAACGGTATTTATGTAAACTGAAAATGTCCCTGCTCTGAAATACCACATGAAACACTTAGGCTTTCCTGGAAGTCTGTAGTTCTCATTGATAAATCTTGTGCTCCTTTTTACCATGAGACTTTAAGGTAGGTGGGACATCTACTGTTAGTCTTAATGCTTCTTTAAACTGGGAAGGTACCAGATGCCTCAGCAAATTCTTCCTCCCTGGCTTTAGGCAGGTATGGCCCTGACAGCACAGGGCTCGGATAGGGTTGAGCTGGCCGCTTCTAGGGCGTGCACCAGTGGTGGTGGCTCTTTATGGGGCATCTGTCCTTATCTTGGCTGCAGTTCAAAAATGCTATTTGTTAAAGCAAACTTGGAGGCTTCTCATAGATATCTGCAAATTCCAGGTCTTCATGAGGAGGAAAGATAAGGTGGAGTGTCCTGCTTCGATGTTGGTGTGAAAGAAGTCTTCCAAGGAGACCAACTCTAAGGCATTTACTGAATTTGAGCTTTGGGTATTTATTTTTTCTGTAGATTTTCTTATACATACATACAAATGCCTGCACACAGATGCACAGTGTCGTGCATTAAGGTGCCTTAGCTGTGAGCAAAGGAGAAAGCTTCCAGTCTGGATTCACACTGCAACAAATCGATGAACAATGAACTGCCACCAAAAGGCACAGTGACCCTCTTGGGTCGATCTCTGCATTAATTTCTGCCCAGGTTCTGTGGCAAAGACTCGAGGCAACTTGTGAAATCCTGCTCTTCAAGCCATTTAGACAGAATGTGAGACCTCTCCATAATATACGTTTTCCCAGGCAACATGAACCAGATCTACTCATGTTGCCACCAAAATTGGTTCTTGACCCTCTGCTGGCTCTTGTCACTATACCATCTCCTCTAGTTTGTTGGCCTAAACTTCTAGGGATTCAACCCAACTGTGTTCTCTCCATTTCTCCCCAGTAGTCTCTCTCCTGTCTCTATTCTGGCTCATCCTGCAGTCACACCAGCCATGGGCCAGCACAGGGTTGGATGGGGCTGCAGTTGGGAGTGAGTGGTAGAACCTCTTCTAGGAGCAGTGCTGGATTAACCCTTCCCGCAACAGCAGAGGTAGGTTAAACAATGTGCTGAAACATCTATGGGTGGAAAAGAACTGAAACTGGTGTGAGTCTGAGCTCCTGTGCCTGGCGCTCAGCACCGATCCTGATGAGCTGCACACAGCTTTTTTTGATCGCATTTTGTTACTGCAGAACTTGTAAATATTTATAATGTACAACTTGGGGAAGACATGTTTGCCAGCACAATATGCAATTTAGAACTTGATTAATCTGATTGGGATGGGTTTAATCCAAAGTGCTGTTACTGGAGGTTTTTCTCCTCGAGTTTGTATACATTAGCCTAAAATTCTGGGAAACCGGCCTCTGCATGGTGAGGGTGACAGGATGCTAGAAAAATACTGGCAAGTCACATCTGCTTGTGACCTGGTCCCCTGCCTGTCAATTTTTTGGAAGATCTCCCAAATACTTGTAAAGCTTATCTCCTTAAGTTGCTTTTCCTCTTCTCTTTAAATGTTTGGGTCTCTGCCAAACTCAGCTAGGCCAAGCACAGAACACATCCCGTTTCCCCCATCTCCATTACCAATGAAGGATGTCGTATGGGTTGAGGCTATAGGAGCTGCTACACAGAGTCAAAGACCTTAGTCCTTTCTGGGGGACTATGAAAGGTGGCTATGCTGGGTACCTGCCTGTCCCTTCTCTGTTCTGCTGAGAAAGTTCCTTCTCTTGTCCTTATTGATTTGCCTGCAAAACAAGAGGGTCTTTTTCTTCTTGATTCTGAGGGAGTTGAGCATGTAATTAGTGCTTTTGGAGGGGAGAGCAGCAGTGATGAAGTGAGTGGCTCCTCCAAATTCTGCCAAATCTAAAGGCTTGATTGATGGGCTGTGCTACGGCTTGGTGGACCTCAAGCTTTGTGTGGTTCAGCCATGGTCCAGGAGAACAGCAGAACTGCAAGGCTTGCAGGGTCCTGGTCTCCCAAGGCATTTATTGGTGTGCCCCCATCCAGCCCTACCTCCACAACAGTTTTTCCAAAGTGAAATGTGGAGAAGTCGTGGTACTGGCAGACAGGTGGGACTGCAGGATGATATGGTCGGAGCCCAACGCAAACTGGGTTGGATGTGGAGGACGGGAGCTGTGGTGCTATCACCCCGTGTTTCTGGCCGGAGGGGGCTGGTGCTTCCTTGCAGCTCTGTTCTGGGTCCTCAGAGCCTTGGAGCTTTTCTGTTTAGTTCTTTTTTTCTTTCCATACTTGTATAAGGATCAGTCTGTCTTATTCATATTCTGATGAAAACAAACTGGAGGATTCCCATATGCTGAATACACTTTCAGCTACCTCTGGCTTATCTGAGGAAGCCTGTGCTTGGGCAGTTTTGCAGAGGCAAGCAACTGCTTTGTTTTATGAAATCTGCATTTAGAGAGTACATGTGCCATTTGGTCGCCAGCTGACTTAGCTTGAAAACCAAAGGCTTTCAACTCATGTGTGGCACCTACGGAGACTGACTTAGCAAAGAGAAGTTTTCCAGTAATAATAATTTCATTATAAGGATAAAAATAAGCGTATGAGTCACATAGTAGGATTAAACACATGGGGAGAATGTCAGCTTTTTGACTACATGGATTATTTTGAAGCTGATGAATGGTTTTTCATAACACATTTATGTTCTTTTATAGGTTAAAGAAGGGGAAAGCTATTGCCCTGTTGATTAAAATACCAGGCATCTACTGTATTGGACTTGAAATTAATTAATTTTGATTTAATTGCCCTTCCTTTCAAATGTCAGTGAGCAACTTATGCAAAATGTATGTTGAGAAAAGATGGTCCTTGCCAGAGATCCAAAGTCAGAGTCGAGGTATGAGGAATGAAAAAAAAAATATGCAGGTTATATCTGCAAGGGATGGATAACCTGGCTTTATATTTTTGTTTGTCATTCCTTGCTTAAGTCAAACCTGCAATTCTCACGAAGTTTTGTAAAAGAAATTATGATAACTGTGAATTCTCTTTTCCCAAATTTAGGCTGGAAGAGCCAGTGGCCTTCGAGAGGCTGCGGTTGCTCACAGTGTGGTAGTTAAGAAGAAGAAAAGCAGCATCTGCCTGCCCCGTACAGTAGTTGTGTCCGGGGGAGGCGTGAGCGCTGGGGGCTCTGGTTTCTGTTTGATGAACACTGATACCTGTTGTTCATGTGAACGAATTCCTACCTTCCAGTTGATATTTTTTAATGCCTATTTCTTGTGTATTTTTGTCAACTGGGAGACATCAAAGCTGCTCTACCCAGGAAAAACAAGAGAGATAGCGAATAGCAATTGTTTCAAATTAGATCTTAATGGGGTGCAGATGTTGAGCTGTGCTTGCTAGAATTTCTTTGAAACTGCAGATGGTCTGGTAGTTCAGGGGTAAGAGAGGGGCTGAGAGGTTTTTTGGTTTCGCTTTCCCTCCTGTGCCATTTGCATGACATGTTAGATTAGGGCTGAATGTAAATGAAGAGGTAATACCCTGCTTGGGTCTCTGGTCTCACAAAAGCAGCGCGTGTGTAATTGTGTTGGTGGAGCAGACTTTTTGTTAAGCAGCTTGGACTTACAGTACATCTCCTTTGCATTTAATATTGCTGTGGGTTGGAGGTGAATGGAGGAGAGCAGAGGGGCTGTGAAGTATGCAGAGATATCCCAACCAGCTAGAAATGCTTCGGACTTTTTCTGCTCAGAAATGTACAATTGTACTTTAACAGAGCTGGTGAAACTGTCATATTTAAAGTGCATATGGCTTTCTCTGCTCTGTTAGACTTGGTAAAATGTAAAATCTGCCTGCTCCCACTAGTTCATACATTTTATGGCTCTCTGGGGTGAATCTCAATAAATAACTGGGAACAAGATCAAAGGCCCATCTTTAAAGGACTGTTCGTAAATGCTCATCTTCTCTAGAAGAGATGATTGTGCACATTGGAGAACAGGGTTTGGCCTGAACACAGGGTGCATGATACATGGAAGAGCTGCTTTAAAATACATTATGTTTTGGTGGCTTTTCTTCCTATCCCAAAGGTGCTGAATCTTAGAGCTTAGCTGAGCTCTATGGGGGTTTCAGGCCTTTAGCATATTTGCAAACCACACTATCCATGCTGATAGGGATAAATGGAAAGCCCTGAGGTGTGTTTTTAAGCCAATTCAACACCTTGGTGAATAGAGGGATGTGGTTGCTGTGTCTGTATCCTGCCCTGCTGGGTGCTCTCAGCAGATTTGACTCCTCTGGTGACACTGCTGAGCCCCAAAGCTCCCATCACCTGCTGAGAGAGAGATATTTTCCCTCAAGAAAAAAAGAGGAATGGCAGCAACTCTTGGTGCCACAACACCTTGTGCAGCCCCTTATCTCCACAGTTGAATTTCTTTGGTGCTGGTTGCACGATTGGCATTAGCCCTCCTGGTAATGAATGTGAAACGAAGCCCTCAAAGTCCCTTTGATGTGGTCTTCTGCCTTTCTTCCTCCTCCGTATTGTGCTAAGCCTTTTAAATCTGAATAGATAAATACACTAAGACTATAAAAGTGCTAATACAATTAAACCTTCAGTAATAAAGCTACAGTCTGTTAGCTTGAAATCAGAATTATGTTGAAATAACAGAACATGTGAGTTTCAGCATCTCGGAACCAATTTTTCCCTACTGAGTAGAGGTTGGGGAAGGTGAGATGTGCTTTGTCTGCTGCCCAGTGTCTCCTCACAATGTGAGGTGAAATGTGTGATGGACATGTTTCTGATAATGGGTCAAGGTTGTTGGACCTGGTCTGGCTGTGGGTGTGATTGTGTGGAGGAAATGGTTGGGGAAAACACATGGGCATTTGTACTGGTGTAGAGGTGAGACACCACAAGTGTCCCATGTTATGTCCCTCTAGAAAACAGTTACCAGAATGTAGATGATATTTGTGAGTTTTATATAACAGGATCAAATGTTTAAAATATAAGACCTACAAAAAATGGTAAATTGGACGAAGATCTTTAACTAGTTAAGGGGAGAGGTTCTGCAACATTATGCAGGCTTTGTCGAGTTTGGTTGGCTCTGAGAGGAACTTTATCATCCATTGCACAATTTATGTTGGTGCAGTGATGACTTCAGGGAAATACTGGTCTGAGTAGTAATGTGTATACCTGATTTTTAATCTGTCTTTATCTGGCATTAGCCATTCTGCACTAAATAAAGCTAGTGTGCGCTACAGTCTTGCACAGCTCCTTTTTTTCAGGAAGGATAATAAGGAATAATACCTGATCTGTGAAAACATGGTGTCATCCTCAAAGGTCAACATGTCCTTGGGATGGTGGGTAGGGATGTGCATTGCTGAGTTGTGCAGAGGAAGAGGTGGGTGTAAAGATTCCCTGATTGGCCAGTGGCAGCTCAGGGCTGGAGCTGTTGGTCCATTTGAAGCCACTTGGGCACATGATGCAAACTTAGCCAAAGTTTGTGCAGATTGTGGAAGAAAAGAGCTGTAGATGCGCTGTAGTTTCCAGTGGCTGTCTGTTCATCAGCAAGTCAGTAGTTATTAAACATTTCATATTTATCTTCTATTTTTCTTTTGAGATAAGTCTTGTGAGATTTTATGTAGGCTTACATGATTGCATAGGAGCAACAAGGTTGTAATCTCGGCTCTCGACAACACATGCCTGACACCCCAGTTTACATATTAGATTTGTTTAAGGCCAGAAAGAATTATTACAGTTGTTAAGTCTGTGTTTGGTACCCCCCACTGCAGAATTTCTTCCAGAAACCAGATTAAAACCTCTCATTCTAGAGAGGTATCTAATCTACTCTGTAAGATTCCAAGCTGTGGCGAGTCATCCGTCATGGCCTGTGCTGGTCAAACAGCGATGGGCCAGCAGCAGAGATTTCAGATTTGGGTTTGGAGCAGCACCCAGACTTCACATTCTTGCTCTGAGCTTATCTGGCAAACTCAGACTGCTGGAGCCTGGTGGATTGAGTGTGAGAGCTAACGTGAACAGGCTTCTTCCTTTCAAGGCTGCACAGAAGCTGCTTTGCCATTTTTCATGTGTGTTTGGGCACTGAGTACAGCAATATACCTGCACTCAGGGCTCTTGGGAGAGATTGAGTGCAGGAGATTCTGTTTTACACCAGGTGTTGAAGCTCTGCTTGATCCACCTCTTTCCCATGTGCAAGTCCTGTAGGGACCCAAATAACTGCAAAAGTTTGGCCAGGAACAAAATGTGTCAGAAAGCATCTCTTTGTCCGTTCCTTTTGGTTTAATCTATGCCAGAGGCATGTGGGTCTAAATATTGTCACTTTATTCATTCACCTCTTTGGTCTTCTACCCTAAACAATACTTTCTTGAGGGAGTGATGTGTTGGAGAAGCAGCTTTTCCTGAACTGAGGGAGTCTACAAGTGTCCAAGCTCGTGTCAGCAGCTCCTTTTGAATTTTATGAGTGAGAAGTGAGAAACTGCAGTGACATAACAACCTGTTACTGCTGGTGAATGTCACGGAGCCTGCAGCAGAGGAGTGTGGCAAAGGAGGAAGATTTAAAATAAGAAGAGAAAGCATAAAATCGGCAAACCTGACTTCATGTTCTTCAGTGAAAGCTCGATCTGCCCTTGGAGAAAGTAGAGCATTTCAAAGAGAAAAAGGCCATATTACTTGTTTATTGACAGATAAATGGCATTTGTGTTATCTCGTATTTTTCAAATATTGGATGTTTTATAGGGATTTGAAACACATCTGATCATAAATGATAAACTTCAGCCTTAAGTGGGACGTAAGTGGTTGCTAATTGAGGGCGGGGGGGGGGGGCTTAGATGGTCTTGAACTGTATTTGAAATTGAAAGGTGAAAATATTGACAGACAGGTTATATAGCCCGTGCTGTGGTGAAATTGCAGTGTCTACTGACAAGGCTGGGTAAGCTTAAAAAAATCAGGTGGTAGTAAAATACTGCCATTATGTAGACTTTAACTGTTAATGAGGTGTTTTCTGACTGGTGAAAAGCTGGAGAAAGAGGTTTAGTGACACAGGGGTCTTTCTTCTCTGTTCTTTTCACAAAGAACTTTTCTTTATAGAAATTTCTGTCATTAGGAGCTGACTTTAGGTTGAGTCTTTCTTTATTGTGTAAAGCTTTCTGAACCTTTTGTAAGTGACTATTAATGTTTGGGGTTTTTTTTTGTTTTGGTTTTGTTTAAAATAAATCTTCACTGCAGTGGTCTTCAGAGGCTTTTCTTGGTCTCGCTGTCTGACAGCAGCCCTGTGTTGCAGTCTTCTGCTTAGGTTTCTGCTTACTTTGTTTCAGACATTGGCATGGTGGCATGGTAAGCGGTCACATTTTTCAAAAATACTACAATCTTGACTACCTCGTATTGTGGTGAGAGAAAGATCAAAAGCACGAGTGGCTTCTTCAGGCCCTTGCCATCATGGGAAGGAGAGTGGTCCTTCCAGGAAGGCTGACCTGAGACTCAAGTCACCGCTTGGGATTTGGAGAGATGGACCTGGGGATGGGAGAGTTGGTGGTGTGAGCCTGGGCAGCTCCTTGCGAAACAGCATCTCGCCGGGTTCGCGCCTCCTCGCTGGTGGGGCTGTCTCTGAGCAAGGCGCCTCCCGGCACAGATTGCATGGGGCTGGGTTCTGCCTCATTGTTGTGTTTGTTTTCAACTGCAATGCAATTTGGAAGGATTGTGTTTGCTGCCCACAGACATTCCCGGAGCAGGAGTGCCAACTGTACCCATGGCGTTTTGTCTCCAGAACTGCTCAGATTTAGTCTGAGAAGAAACTGTGTTTCGGACTTTGGAAGAAACAAGTTGTTTGATTCACTACTGATGGTCTGACCTTGTATGTGGCCTAGGCTTGAAGGTCCACAGAGGTAAGCTGTGCTGTTCTCAAAACACAGCAAGGAATGGTTCTGCACAACAATTATGTTTACAGTAGGGTCTCTAAAAAACTTACTGTACAGCAGTGGGATGGCATGAATTTCTCTGGAGGCAGCAGTGGTGCAGACAGGCAAGAGACAGTAAACTCAGTAAAACTCAGACAACCCCATGTAAGGTAAATATCTCACTCAGGTTATCAGCTCTGGTGGATTCACAAACTCTTCCTTGTCAATCCTTGTTGCCCTAAAGGGCTAATCACAAAATCAATTACAGAGTAAAAACAAGCTGTTGATTTGGGAAGGATTAGACAAGATGAAGTCCTGCAGAGTGTCGGAACTGGAAGTGTCTCTTTTCATGCCATCAGTGTCAGCGAGGCAACGTTTCTTGGCTGGTTGCTGGTTATTAAGCTGACTATAACCTCCATAGTAGCTTGTTAGCAGCCTGGGGCTTGTGTGACACCCCAGAACTCTTTCTTGCAATTCAAATAATTAACATTTTATTACAAAACAAACCAACCAACCCCTAAACCTTAATGGCAGGAAGTGTAAGGATTTTATATTTTTTTTGTTTTTTAGGACTTAAGTGCTCAAGCTTAAGCAGGTTGGAGCTTTAGCTTTGTTCTGTCTGCTGAACAGAGACAGAACACAACCCATAGGCTTTTTTCTCCTAAACTTGGCAATTCCAAGCTGTGGTGAGGGGAGGTTTCAAACTTTTAAATAAAAAATAAGCTTCTTTGCCACTGTTTATTAATTTATGGGGCTTAATGCACACGTGTGTTGTCTGATGTGCCTCTGGAGTGGGTTGGGAGGCTGCAGTTATGTCAGGGGTCTGTCTCGGCAGCCGCAAGAAGCTCGGTGTCCCAAAGGGTGGCACTGTCCCTGTGTGTAGCAACACGCAGTTGTCCCCCAGGGCTCTTTGCTGTCCTTCTCTCTCCTCATGCTTTTCCATGCCATGGCTCTCTTTGTTCCCCGTTGTGCTGGAGGAAGCCATCCCTCTGCTCCCCAGCCCTCTCCTCGGCGAAGGGCACAGCCCTGTGGTCACTGGCACGTCCTCCCTTGGGCTCTGTCTTCCTTTGAAGGCTCGCCAGGCGTTGGACAAGCCAGCCCTCCCCACGGGGGGGTTTGGGGCAGGTTGGGTGCCACGAGGCAGAGGAACAGCACAAGCAGTTCTTATCCTGGTTTTAATCCCTGTGCCAAGGATGGCAAAACTGTTTTTTTTTTCCTTTTGCCTCGAGTCACATTCCTGTCTCTTCCTAAACTAGGGTGAGTTTGGAGGTTGTATGGCATTTCCTGTTGTCGCCTGTGTTTTTGGGTTAAAAGAAGGAAAATTCTGTGTTATAATTTTGATGTGGCCTACGTTAAAAAAAAAAGTTTGATCTGTGTGCAAATGCTCCACTGCAAAGAAAGCTCTTTATAGCCCTTAGTGGTCTGGATGAGGCTGGTGGTTTATGGCATGTATATGAAGCTGGGCATTCAGGCTCCAGCTCCCAAAGGGGATTGTTAAGATTAATCTCGTTGTCCTGGCAGTTCTGCTTCATTGTTTTAGGGGCAGTGCTGGATCAAGCGATGCACTGGTGGTATCATCCATTTTGTAGTGCTGCAGCACTATGGAAATGTGCTCTGTTTCTCCTGAAGAAAAGACTTAAAGGAAAGAAAAGGAAAAAAAAAATGTTTTTCCAGCTGAATAAAAGGCAGGGAAAGGCTGAAATGGGTGGTATGTTCCTAGTGCTTCCTATTTAACCGGAAAAACTTGATCGGGACCATGCCCTTTCTCATCTGCTGTGATACTTTCCCACTTTTTCCCTTGGTATTCCCCTGTACTCCCAAACCCACAACCCTCTCCCCCAGCACCCAGAGAGTGACATTTGGGGCCATCGCCCTTCCCTGCAGCAGCAGCTCCGTCCAGCCCACTGCCCTGGATCCCACAGCCTGAGGAGCTGCAGAGCTGATTCTTCCATGGTGGCATCTAGCAAAGCATCGGCGATGGCATGGCCCCTCCAAACCAGCCTCTTGCCCAACTCCTGGAGGTTTGCTGAAGGACCATCTGCTTCAGTTTTGGAGATGACCAGGAGCTTTTTCCTCAGAGGAGCACAAATGGCATTGCAGTGACCCTCAAATTTTGCCTCCTGGGACCCTGCTCTGAGCAGCCATTGTTTCTTTAGACATTGACTTCTTGTAATTTTTTCTCAGAGAAAAAGGAGCATCAAGAAAAGCCTTGGAGAATTTACTTTTGTCCTGATCAGTGTTTCATATTATTGCTTCAAATTATAGGAAGAAAATACTGTGGTGTATATCAGAGCTTCTTACTATGCTTGTCCCAGTATTTTTTTGCTCCTTGTTGTGTTGCTATATATCAATTCCATATTCTGGGGTTGGTAGACTTTTAGTGCTAATAAGGTCATACCGTTCATTTATTTGATTTTTTAGATTAATTGGAAATTGCTAGCTCCCTGAAGGGTTTTTTTCCTCCAAGTAGAGAGAGCTGCAAGAGAAATGTGAACCATGTAGACACCGAAAACTAGGTTTTTGGTTGAGGTGTGTGTCCCGTGTCGCTGCCCAGATCTTCTGTGCACCCACTGGCACAGGCCTGGACTGGGGCTTCATTTCTCCGTCACTGGCTCTTACTGGTCCTGCTGTTTGAGCTTGCTTTTGACTGGGACATGCTGCACAAGGGTTGCAGGGCAAAATTAGTACTTCTTATATGTGAAATAAGTTCTTGTATGCTTTTAATTTGTTCTTAGCTTGTCAAAAAAGGACTTTGATTTTTAACAATGGCGTGGCTAATTGCAAAAATCTCTAGAAAAATTCTTAAAATCATGGCCTTTCATCACAGTTCAAGTGTATCTTTGAAACATTTTCAAGTTGTTTAGTCCCCCACTGCGTTCAGGTCCTCCTTTTCCGGGCTTTGTTTGGCCACGGGGACAGGAATTTTCTCTGGTGGAAAGTGGGATTTTTATGCAATGCCTGGCTTCCAGGAACTGCTGTTTGGGGGGAAAATGCCCATTCTAGCGTAAGATTTGGAAAAACAATTGCGATTTCTAATGTTGATAAAACTAAAACACTGTTAGCGCTTGACTGGAACCACACAAATTCTTGCTAATGGTAATGCCTTTGAGTTGGTCCCCTGGTGCTGCTAATGCTGAGCTGTGTTGATGATGGCATGGCATCAGATGGGACAAACATATGGGATGACTTTTCCTGTACCTTGTGCGTGTGGAAAAACATAAAAAAAAAAAACCCCAAACTTTACAGTGCACTTTTACAGTGTTTAAAGCACTGGAGCTGAACTAGCTGGGATGCCTTGTAGCACCACAAATACCGGAGATAATGGGGATGTGTGTTTTCTTTTCTTAACCGTAGCGTGCTTGTGCCTTTCCCTGTCTGCAGGAGTCCTGCTCTGTAAAACTGGCTCTTGTGTTTATGGGGTTTTCATTTGCAGTGGTACACGTTAGCTGGAATGGAAGGTATTTGAGTAGTCTCCTAATGAACAGGAGGGGGGGGAAAGATTTGCACAGCCATCCCATACCCTTTTTGGATGGGGAGAGGGAGTGGGACGAGGGCTTTACAGAGCACTCCACCCCTGTCATTAGCACATGGCCTTCCTTTGAGGGGGAAGTAAGCTGCTCCGTTGCTCTCTGCCAGCCCCTGGCTGATGCTGCCTCTGGGGCTTTTGGTCCTTCTTGCTTCAGTTTTGTACGAGAATTAACAGACACCGGCTCAAAGTCTCTCAGCACTTCTTTATTTTCTTTTTTTTTTTTCTCTTTAAAGCTGTTTCCCAGGGAGCGTGGCTACACACTGGGATTCCTAGGGAGCATGGAGAGGGAGAGACAGCTTTGGGAATCTTATTTCCCCCTCCTGTTGCTTTCTCAGGCCCGTTATCTCTGAAGTCAGGACAGGAAATGAAGGGGCTCAGAGGTCAGGGGTGCCTGGGGAGGGCTAAGGACCAGCAGTGACACTCTAGGTTTGTGCACAAAGCCAGAAGACTTTGGCTATACTTAGAAGGGTTTCTAATCTGGTTTTGTTCCTAGCAAAGCCAAAAAATAAACCTGTGGCCCTTCCAAAAGGGGAATATAACTTTGGGTTGAAGTGGATGCTGTAGTTACTTCAGTGTTGTTTGTATTTTGGATAGGAGCACTACAGATGCTACAGGAAATACAATTTATTGCTTGTTAGAAGTCTGTAGGGATTGCCTTTATAGCTGTGTCCTTGTTGCTCTCTTAATTACCATAGAATGGTTAGAGTTGGAAGAACCTTACAGATCATTTAGTCCTACCCCCGTGCCCTGGGCAGGGACACCTCCCAAAAGACCAGGGTGCTCAAAGCCCCATCCAGCCTGGGCTGGAACACCTCCAGGGATGGGGCATCCATAACTTCTCTGGGCAGAGAAGTTCCAGTGTATTGCCACACTCGCAGTAAAGAATTTCTTCCTAATATCTCATCTAAATCTACCCTCTTTCAGTTTAAAGCCATTATCTCTCATAGTTTACCTTTCATCAAAAGCTGTAAGATGCTGTCCGGAACTTTAAGTCTCAAACTAGAAGTGTCCTCTTATAGTTTCCTGGTGATACACAGTGTATGAGAGAGTATTTTTAAACACTTTCACAAAAGTTTCCATGTAAGTTTTCCAGAGTTGAGCAACACAGCTCACAGCATCACTAGAGAGGGCTCTTAAACGGCTTCTCAAAGGATTCCCAGTCCTTCAAGGCATGACTGAGGGAAATGAAGGAGGCTTTCCTAAGTCTAAGCCATGCTTAGACACTGTGCTGTGACAGTGTGTGATCTCCTGTCCAGGCTAAACCCTTTTGAAGGTTGTTGTGGGCAAGGGAAACAGGAAAGATGTGCAGTGCCAGGACTGGGTGCATGATTGGAAATGGGGAATCAAAGAACAGGAACGGCTGTCTTTAGCAGCTCCCCATCCAGTGAAGCTGTCAAGCTGTCCGTCTGCATCCTCCTCTGCTGCACGTGATATTTGCAGCCACATCCTCCAGATTTTTGTCCTCTCTGTGCATGCCTAATCCCTTTTGGGTTGGCTGAAAAACCTTCCCAGGTTAAACGCCTGCACCTTTTTAGATGTCTGGCTGTTATTTGGCGTCTGTGCATGTTCAGTTCAAGGATGGACTTAGAAAAGTGATGAGTTTCTGGTGTGGCCAGAGATGACCTTACTGATGTGCTGCAGCTGTTTCTCTCCCAGGAGGTAGTTTGGGCTCCTCAGCCTTCCTTACCTTGCAAGGATGCACGTTTAAAAAAATGCTCTGACGAATGATGTTTCAGGTCTTCTGCTTTTTCAGTATAAGTAATTGCAAATAGTAATTGTTTGTTTGGTTTTTGCACCCTTGCTCCCAAGTCATGGTGCGTGGTGGGTGCCACTCGCCCTGCGGGTGCTGACAGATTGAAGCCTGGAGTGTTTTACTTTACAGGATGTTTTTCCGTGAGTGATAACGAAGCTTTGTTACTGTGTGCTTGATGATCTTGTGAGAACTCCAGTGAACTACCAGAAAAAATACTAAGAAAGTAAATTTCTTTCCTTTTTGGAGTTTAAATAATAGGGAAGTAAATTCTTGGGATTTTAAATTAGGATTTTGGTTTGTACTTCTTTATGAATAATAAATTGGATATCTGCTTTGCAGGTCTGTCTCCTGGCTTGAATTACTTAATCCACATATTTTTTGCCTGAAGCTCGGGCTTCTTTCTTTTACAAGAAGTTTGTTCCTTTTTCCTTCTGTTATGATTTTTGTATTGTGTACCCTTAAAAAAAGAAAGCTGCATATGTGTAGTGTGCTTTTTTATTTTTGAGCATTGCTAGTAAACACACATTTGCAAAGCATTAGTGTTAAGAATTAATAGGAACAGTTTTGGCGATTCTGTCAAATTGGATGTTCCTTTATCTTAGAGGAAATGTTTCCAAGTGGACCAACTCCCATTGGGTTTTTGGAAGAGTAAGATGCAATTCTGCCTTATACAGCATCTTAATAGGATGCAACTTTTTGACCTTCTAAGTTTATGTAGATACAATTATAATTGTATGGGATTTTTATTATTTGATTATGAATTTCCAAAGGGGTGGTTAAAAATTTCTGATATTCTTCCAATATTCCTGGACACAAGTTCTCCCGTGGCCTTGTACTGAATGCTTCTTAAACTAGATTATGTGTGTAAGCTGTACCCTGGCCTTAAAAGGAATAGGAAAGGTAACCTCTTCCATCTGTATGGTGATATCCATAGTTGGTTAAATGAAATACGTGGGCTGCTTAGCACAGCTTCATGTCTTCCTCCATTTTCTCAGGTCATTTCACACTTCTTACTGCTTTTTGCCCATGGGTTTTAACCCTCTCTGGGGCTTTCTTGGCTCTTCCTTTCTTCTTGCAGCAGTTGAAAATACTCTGTTGGAAGAGGTGCAGCATGATGGTCACTCCCATCACAAGATTAGAAGCCTGTGCCTTTGGGTCAGGAGGAGGTAGAGGTGCTATGGCCAACCCTGCCAAAAGCCTGGTGTCTTCCTGGGGTCGCTGGCCTTTCACAGCCATGGCAGGGGCCTGGCATGGGACCTCATTGCACTGGCACCTCTTTGTCCTTGACCACTGGAAGAGCATGCTCATACCTTATGTAGCAGAGCAGGCTTAACATGGGTTTATAGTGGTTTTCCCCTTTAATCATGTACCTTGTTGCTCATTGGGAGCCGGATCGATACCCCATGCACTGCATGAGCAGCTCATGAGCGGTGTCAGACATCGTTACTGTGCCAGTTACCATCATGAGTTACATTTTTTGGGAGATGAGGCACCCGGTTCTCTTGCTGCCTATCCTTGATGATAGGGAGTCACTTCCTTTGCCAAACTGAGTTAGTTCCAGCTCTTGCTTGTTTACTTGCCAAAGTTGTGAATGTGGAGCCTTTTCATGCTGACATGGCTTTTTTTGTTCCTTTAGGTCTCTTGATCCAGCCAGAACATGGATTCACACATTGGGCTAGAACTGATTGTTA
Source organism: Scolopax mira (assembly GCA_004320125.1). Classification (NCBI taxonomy): domain Eukaryota; kingdom Metazoa; phylum Chordata; class Aves; order Charadriiformes; family Scolopacidae; genus Scolopax; species Scolopax mira. Next base: position 101,372 of record BJBW01009222.1, read on the forward strand.
ACCTTTGTGAAAGTTTATTTCTCATTGTATTTAGAAAGAAATATATGCTCAGTTCTCAGAGGTAGAGTTGTAAAATCATCTCATAGAGCAAACATGCATTCTGCATTACCTCAGTTAGTGTTGCAACTTTGTAGAAAAACAAGTGATCTTAATCAAAAATAACACAGAGCAGGTGCCAGCTCTTCTATTGCTCAATTCTCATATATTTCCAACAAGCACCTTCATGCTTGGGAGGAGCTGCACATAGGCATCTGCAAAGCCATCTCATCATTCCCATGCTCATCCCCACTCATAAATCTCTCTGTACCTATCACAACTTCAAAAAAAAAAAAAAGCTTGGCTGCTGGGACACTGATCACTTGGTTTGGTTGCACTGTTACCTTATGAATTTAAGGCTTTTTTAGGTTAAGGGATTACCTTTGCACTGTGTTTATGCAGTACTTGCTGTGGTTCTTGTTCATGACTGGGGTGGGATAACACAATGATGCCAAAAAATACAATTACTGCTAATAAGGGTAAAATTTGCCTGGCAGGACTATATGCTCCTTAATTTCCAAAGAGAGGAATGAATTTCCCTTATGGGTGGCACTTGCATACTCACTTCCCAAAGCTGTTGAGTTGCTTTGCTTTTCTGAAAACGTTGGTTTGTAATGAAAAAAACTCACCAAAGGAGATTGTTACTTTTCTCCTCCCTCTTTGTTGCTGGGTTCCGAGGACGGCTGACATGGAGCCAGGTGTTTAACTGGAGAGAAAGGCATTGGCACCACTGTGTGTTGGCTGCCCTTGCTGCTTTGATGCCTAGGCAGATCCTGTAGACTTTCCTACTGCTGAAGCTGCTTTCTCCTGAGGACATTCATAGCTGAGGAGTGAGCAATCATTCCTGAAGGGTCAGAGAGGAAATGGTTTGTCTTCTTCGCGTCCAGTGATACTTCCTTGTCATTAATTGATCTTCCAGTGCTGAGCATCAGAATGACTTTTTAAGAATGAAACAAGCAGTCAGGACTGTTCCTGAGAAGATATTTTAAGTTTTTGCAATATAATCTTTGTGGTTCATGGTCTTAGTGATAGTTTTCCAGAGTAGCTAAGAGTCAATGGAGGGGTGAATTACATGTGCATGGAGAGGAGGAGTTGAGAAAATAAATACAGGACAAAAATAATGTGTGTTACAATAAAAATAAGCAAAGTCCTTCTCATGGGCTCTTGGACCCTGGGCTGGGTTTGACAGGCAGTGTGAGGTTTGCAGCTGTCATTCTCCAGCCTCTTGATGCGACAGCTTCATAACCTGGGAGGTCTTGAAATACAAGCAGCAGATCAAAAGCCAGAGGAGGAATTCAGGCTCTGGGCTTGATGCTTGCCTGTTAGCTTATGTTACTTGTTTAATTTTTTTTTTTTTTTGGAAGCTCACAAGGGAATTGTGTGCTGCTAGCACTGCAACTTTTTTTGTGGTTTGCAGATGTAAACGCAATGCTTGGTGCTAACAACACTAACTAAAAGGCTCTTGCTTTGATTTATGGCTGGTACGCATGGCAATGAAATAGTAGCCCCAGCGTGAGCGCGCTGGTATGAGCGCTATATGGGATGTGTCTGCCCAAGAAACAGGTGCTTGTGTATTATTTGGGGGCCTTAAATCTCCTGCATTATATGTTTTGTGTAGGGTGAAACTTAATGTTCAGCTGTTGGTTGCTTTTGATGGCCGTGCTTGTTTGCTCAGGGGAAGTTGCTGCCAAGGCAGGATGATTCTGCTCCTTCAGCTGTATTGGCAGTTTCTTTCCTGCAGTAGAAATGAATTTTATATTGGTGCAAGTTGCCGGTTGTAGCCATTTTCCCCTGCAGACAAGGTAAGAGGGATGGATGACTGCTGTAATAGTCATCCTTACATTTACATAGAGTCTCCTTTCCTAAAAGGGTTAAGGAATTTTGTTACCAGCGTGCAGCGGAAATCTGATTTGACCAGTACCATCAAACACCAAAACGTTTCTATTCTGCAACAAACTTCAAAGGGGGAGAAGCAGAAGAACAAGGGTAGAAAAAAGATAAAAACAAACATGCTGACTATCCAGGATGCTGTAAAGCCTTTATTGCTTTTGCTTGGGAAGACCTTCATAATTCTACCAGACCTGAACTCAAAGCAATAAAATCTTGAAAGGAATCCGTACCATCGTATGTTCTCTCTATACTTGAATTTCATAAGCAGTGTAAACATGGAATTTTACCAGGCTGTAGTCCTGGGGGGAGGCTCTTACATACACAAATAGAGCAAAGATATTAGTGCTTTGCCCAATTTTATTTTTTTTTCCCCTTGCATGTTGTTTACCACTTAGATTTCATAGACTCGTATATTTTCCTGATTATTATCCAAAGGGAAACCACAGTAATTAGGGAGGTTTTGGTATATGCTAACATGCTAGCGTGTCTCCATAAAAGAGAAAATGATGATGATATGACCTGGGGACTTTGGGTCAAATAGTGCTGTAAACCTCCATCTGACAGTCCCTCCCTGGGAACTGTGCTCTTCGTGGCCGTATCAAAGTAGCACACGGGGCTGTTGTTGCAGGGAAGCTCCTCAGACTTGTGTCTCCATGATGAATATTGCCAGGACATCAGGATACTGTTAGCTATCTGAAGGCTTAGGGAGTCTGTGGAAATTGTTTTTTAAAAGGAAAAAAAAAGAAGTAGAAACACTTTGAGATGTGTGTTTATTTTCTTAGGACTCTGTTTCCAGTTGAGAACAGGATTCAACTAAATGGCTTAAAGTCTTCTGCAAGTGTTCTTGTGTTAGGTTTTGTAGCACGAATATTGTTGCTCTGGATTGAACTTTCATGTCTGCGTTGAGAGATGAGGTCTGTGGACTCGTGTGGAAAGTGAGCTGCTTTCGGTTCTTGTGATGATAAACTGAAAAGTGGAGACTTGAGTGAACCACTATAATCCTGCGGGGTAAAGTGGAGATATGGTGTGGTGTGGGTGAAAGATGAGTGTGCTTTTCTTGAAAATAAGAAAGGAGAAGAGACTCGAACTTCTTGAGGAATGTTTTGTCGGGTGTAATCGAGTTGCAGGCTTTGAAAAAAGTTAGATGTGTGATGAGCTTGGTTTATTGTATTGTGAAATCACAGCTCACTACATAATTATTTGATGTCTTCTTCAGTTGGAATTTTCTCAGTTTCTGGCATGTCTAAATGCACATCTTGTGATAGATGCAGAAATGATCTGGCCAGAATCAAATACAAATTCTTATGATGTTTATGCATCCAGGAGGTAACCTTTGTAAAGACGACTTTTAGTCACACTCCCAAGTGGTAATTTCTTTTATTTATGCTTTTTTAAATATATCTCTCCAAAATGCATGTTTCTGACCAATCTTTGTTCCCTCCTTTATCTCTTCCTAACCAGTCTTCCTCAAATTCCTTAAGATATAGCTGTCACATTAGCTTGAAAGGTGTGGTGGGATGTCTGCCTAAGCAGCTTCTATAAAAGCAGGACGAGCCTGTGGGACACATCTGTTACGAGCTCTCCAGGGAGCTTCCCTTGAGGTCAAAACTGAACATGTGTTGGGAAGAAACTTGGGTGTGGTTGGATTGGGGTTTTGCTCTGCTACGTGGGGTTTTAGGGTTGTTTTCTAATGACAAGATACATGTGTGGTGCGTCCGTGTTGTAATTTCCCAACAGCTGCTTGAGTGCCAGGCGATAAAATGACAGACGAAATGTGGTGTGGATAAATAGTCATGCATGTGGGAAAGGAATGAGTAATTATTGGGAAAGACGAGAGAAATTTAGGCCTCACCTACATCTTGAAACAGTATGTGTGTCTTCTCCCTTCTCCAAAAGAGCTAGAAGATCTCCAAAGTGTGCAGAGGGGGAGGAAAGGATGAGAAAAGAAAGTTATAGGACAGCAAGGAGCAGCTAAATACAGAGTTCTTACATGATTTCAAGTACTTCCCCAAGAGCAAGAAGAGGACTCTGGGTATTTTGGTTGGTATGGTTTGGGTTTTTAGCCAGAGTGCAAATACAGTTCCTCAGGAGCACAGATCCTGCAGTTGTTTCCTGCCCTCAGGGACGTTGCAGGAGTTGAGAACGTGCGCCTGGGAAAACCATCCTCCTGATCCCCACCATTGGACATGGTTTAATAACAGAGAGTCATCCCACACATGTTCATGTTTCAACTTCTCACTAATGTTGTCATGTTTGTCAGCAAAACTGACAACAGCAGAACCATGCAATGCTTTCTTTTTCCAGTGTGGCTTTACAGTGCAGTTGGACGTCTCATTCTCAGTGATTTTTATTTTATTTTTTTCTTTACAGTCTAAATGCAGTTCCTATTCGTGGCATGTGACCTTAACCCACCATTAAGAAACCTGGATTTGTGGGTTTGGCAGGCCAGTTGTTATGATGGCATGTAAGCACCAAAACCCAGGCAAATCCTTGCACAGTTTTGCAGCAAACTTTAGTTGTTTTGAGTGTTCACTGGGCCTTCTCTTTTCATTAAAAATAATCCAGTAAGGGTTTTGTGATTAGAATTAAGTTGGCATTATTTCTGAAACACGTTCATAGGCTGAGTTCTGTTGAAGCTATTTTTTGGGCAGTTGTTGAACCCAAACCAACCAGATGTTAAGGTTCTCCTGTGTTGATTTCGCTAGAGCTTCAGTTGGGTCTGAAGTTACATGGGAACTGTTTTTGTAGGTTGATTATTTCCCCCCACTCCTTCTCATGGTATAAATAAGGCACCATCTCTCAAATTCAGGCAACTGCAGGTGAGATTTCCTGCTATTAATAAAGCATTATTTAGCTGAATAAAAGGCTGCGTATTATCTTGATACAGGAACTGGTCTTGCTTGTCTGCTTGTGAAAGGGAATCTGGTCATATCAAAATAAAGGAAGAACCTCCAAATGTTAGTGTGCAAGATAACTGGAGGCATTTAAGAGTCTGTACCCCTTAAAAACTTGTATGAATATTGAAAGAAAAAAGGTTTTAAGTAGCCATATATTGATGGCAGGCTTTCAGAACAATTTGACATGCGCAGTTTTACTAGCGGTGTTCATTAACAAGAAAATGGCTTCAGTGCTTTTATATGCTACATTAAACTTGCTAGTTCATGTTATCCAATTAAATGGGCCAGAGATAGGCAGTCGCTAAGCTGAATTCATCTACTTAAAAGTGTGCGCTATTGAATGCCAAAATCTACCCGTTGTCTGGGTCCGAGTCCACCAGATAGACCCAGTTAAAAGTCCGTGGTGAGAAGCCAGCCCCTCTGGGGACAGCAGAGCTCTCCAGAGACTGGTATTAAGAGGAATAGAGCTGTGACCAATCCTTTCCTTTGACTGTAAAGATGTCTGGAGGTCTAATGGAAAACTCTACCTCGAAGTCAAGTCAAGGCAGGTGAGCGAAATCCCACTTTCAATCCCTATCAAACATCCTGGAATAATTTTGCTTTGCTTTGAGGCTTTCTTTCATAATGTAGTGCCAAGAATAGTGAACTATCTTCAATTTACTCAAGAATTTAGCTGTTATAACTTCTTTCAGATAGAAACATGCGAACACGTTTCATAATTTCCTTTACAATTGTGTGCATCCATCTATGCAAATATACAGGCTGTTTGAATTATTTAATGTCTGAGTGCTTTGAAAATGTAATGTGCTGTGTAAATGCAAAGTATCAATGATATAGTACTACGATTAATAAGGCCTTTTATTAAATAAATGCTGGTTCTTGCCAAAATTCCAGAGAGACTTGTGGTAGAGCATGTGTACTTAACAGGTCAGAATGTGAAAGTAATAACACACATTCTCAAATAGAAAACACATGTATTTGTTTTTAAACTTGGATATATTATTTTAAATTCTTAATACCCTCACCCTTCTTTGATTAAAGGGCCATAGACTAAGTGGGGTTTTGTAAGAGATTTTCTAACAGATGTTCACTGCTGAGAACATTTCAAACTGAAGACAGAACAGATGAAAATCTGTAGAGAAAAATATTATATTGATCTTTAAACCTGGAAGGCTGTGGGAAATAACGAGCATAGCTTTCCTTCGTTTAGCAGTTGGTGCTTCGTACTGACTGGGAGGCTGCAGAACTCCACGTGCTGCAGTAACAGGGGGAAGAAATTAAATGATAAAAAATGAGAACGCATTTCAGTCTTATTTAATATTCTGATCATACAGAGGAATTAGGCTGGTTGTGTTAATCCCGGTGAATGCTTCTTAAGTCAGCAGGTATATAAAGTTATACCAAGGCTTAGGTCTCTGACCTATCTCAGCTGCCTCACCTTAAGTGAAAACATTGCTCAGATTGATGGAGGTCTTGTTATCAAACTCTCCTTTATTAGTATTAGTCTCAGTTCTTGTTTCTGTTCAGTTTATCAGTTCTCGCTACAAAGAGATTAGAAGCAATAGAAGCTTTATCTCAGCAAAAATTGAAAAAGCCTCAAGATTTGATCATGAATAATGTTGTTTTGTTTCAAAGACCACCGGAAAAAAATGATGTAATCAATGAAATAAATTGCATGGACACTTACAAGTTTGGGCTTTTGAAAAGAGATTACCTTTGCTATTGAATAGTATGTATTGCAATAAATTACTTTGTAGGAGTTTTGGGGAAGATATGGGGAAGGGGTGAGCTTCAGATCCAGAACTTTGTGTTCTACAGTTATTTGTTAAGTTTAAAAGCATGATGTGAATGTCTCGGACAGACTCCCTGGCTGCTTGCATCAAAGTGGGTGTTTTGACAATTGCAGAGGAATCTGAGATCAAAATCTGTTGTAGCACAACTATAGATAACATCAGTAAACAAACAGAATAACCACATTAAAAAAAAATAAATAAAACAACCCACAACAAAATACCACCAAACCCCAAACACAAAAACTAAAAAAATCACCCGAGCTAGAGAACCCAGGAGCTTCAATGCTCCATCTTTCTTAAAAAAAAAAAAAAAAAGAGGAGGGAGGAGGAGGAAGAAAAGAAAAATAACCTCTCACATAAAGCGAGAGCTTGCTGCATTTCACTGCTCCAGTACCGTGGGGTTCCAGCTTCAATCCACATCTTGTTCCTTATCAGGGAGACCCAGTGACCAGCTGGGACAGGACTGGCACAGCTGGCTGCTGTGTGTGCCCAGCTGTGTGCTCCCCAGAGGGGCACTGCTGGGAGCACCACTAACAAACGTAGGCTGGAGCTGCAGAGTGATTTGGAAATCCACTGCAGATGGCTGTTTAGGGGACAAGTGAACACCACATTAATGTGATGTATCCGATCTGTTTTGGTGGATGCGATGGGAATGTTTTTCTCCCCATCTTGAACTCTTGCTTTTTGCATCGCTGTACAGGAGTGTGCACGGAGCAGCTGGCACTGTGCATTGATTTTTGAGTGTGATAGAGCACAAGGACATTGATACCGATTTGTGGCAGCTTGTCTCACAAGCAAGTTCTTTTTTCATATAAAACTGCTGAGTAGCTCCTAAAAATGTTTAGCACAGAGTATCGTCCTCCTCGCTGTTGCAGTATATCTTTTCTTTAGCTCTACCTCCATTTGAGCTGCTTTTATTCTTCCTTTAGTTTATATATGTTCTTAAATAGTGAACCAAGCAGGTTAGAACAGTTCGATCTCTACCGTCAACCTCCTGTAATTTTCCAGTTGTCTTTAGACTTCAATTTTACTTTATAGCATGCTGCAAATATAAAACTGGTTTCTGATTCTGTGAAACTTTGGCATATCTTCTTTAAAAAAAATTTGCTCTGCTTATTATCTTCATGCTGTGATGTGGCTATATCTAATATCTTTGTTCTGTTCTCTTTTTCCTTTTTCTTTTGCTCTTTAATATTAATAGACAATGTGTTTGGAGGAAGGTTTTGATTTTTTATTTTTTTTTTTCCCCTGTGTTGAATTTAGTTTTGTGCTAGCAATGCTGGAGCTCGCTGGTGTGCGTGTCAAGAACCAGTGCCTCTGCCCATTTTGATATTGTGGAGTGTCTGGCTTTGGTTTCTGTACAAGAATTTGTTAAAAGCAGGAGGACCATCTTTCGTTTCATTTACTCAGGGGAACGTTTCACTGCAAACGAAGTCTGGAAATAGGAGAATGTAGTGTGGGGAGAAGGTAAATTATCAGGGTTGGGATAGCAAAGGCTTTCTGCTTGGGAGGCAGTGGCCCTGCTGCTGAAAAATGGTGACATCTATCAATCCATCAAAGGGCAGAGCAGAAAGGTAAACAAAAGCTATAAACAGGGACATCTGGCTCCCATAAATTAATTGGCCATTTACACAGTGAGGGCTGTTTGCATGTAAAAGAAGGCTTTCCTGCTAACACTGTCATACGCTTTTGATTCTCCTGGTTCATCCGTGAATTAGGTCGGCTTGTTTTAGTCAGCTGGATTTAATTTATTTTACTTTGTCACTCTTGAAATGAAGAGGAACTGGGCGGTCATGAATCATCTGACACTGACACTTTGTCTTTTGATCCTCTGGGGTCTTGCTTATATTTTCCCTTATAATAAGAAACCCAAGAAAAGGGGATGATGAGCCTGTCTGCACGAATGTGAGTTCAGACTCCTCTTCCTCTGAGAAATCTTTTTTTTTTGGTGGGTTTTTTTTTCCCCCCCTCTACTGCCATCAGTGCTGTTGAGCGTAATTGATCATGCCACGTACTGGAGAGGTTTCCTCCATTCTGAAAACCCCTGATGTGTGATAACAGTCAGGTTGGCTGAACTGATGGTGGCAACGCCTCATGAGTTACTAACTGGGCATGACGAGCTCCAAGGCCTGGGCTTTACTGCAATACGATCAAGAAGTTGTAGGTGACTGGACTTTTGAACCGTGCGAGGGCAGACAGAGGTGTGGAGATGCTGCTGTTGGGATGGACAGGGCTTTGGACTGCATCCAACGGAAAGGCTGAAGCAAACTCAATCCAGTGTAAGGAATAGATTTATGTTCCTGGGCCTGAGGCCAGGACATGCTGAATGCATCCCAGAAGCGTTGTACTACTTAGTTCACATGCCTTTTGCAGGGTTAAGAGAAGTTTGCTCTTCAGGGTTGCTCTCCTTGATTCATCCATTAAGTAGTGTTCAGGGAGGGGAAAAAAAAAAACTAACATGTTGTTTTAGCTTGAATGAAGTAACCCCCGCTGCCATGTGTGGCACTGAGGATTGTCATCCAAATTTTTGAGTCTCTTAAATAGTTGAGGCTTCCTCTCTTCTTCACCCTGAGGTGAACAACACATGGTCTTGCTTTCCCAGGAGTGTAGTTGAGCTGAGATGGGGGTGGGGTGATTGTTTTGAGGTTTTTATTCCCTGGCATTTGTCGGCCGTGCTGTGAGGTAGGCGGCTGGCAGGGGACAGCCTGCACCATCATCTGATTCCCTTCTGCTTCCCCATGGCACCCATTCCTGAGCACCAACCGACAAGTTCCTGGGCAACAGGAACTGAGCTTTGCTGGAAAACAGCATGTTGAGCTTTTCTGCAGGCTTTTTGAAAACCTGTGGAAGTTACTCGGGTATCTTTCTGTTGATAGGAGATGCTGAAGATAAGCCCAGTGGGCACTAGTTAGGAGTTGTTGGAGTTACGCTCGGCTATCTTGTCCTACTGTCAATAAAATGTAATGTGAAGGCTGTTAATGTCATGGACAAACTGGTGATGGTTTTCTGAATGGTACCAAAATATTTCTGAAGTTCTCTAGGAGAAGAATATTGATTTTAATTATTCCAGGTATAATTCCTGGAGTGTGTTATGTAGGGAGAAAAAAAAATCATAAAGGAATTTTAAGCGGAGGGGGAAAGAGGCAATTTAAAATTGCTTGTTTTCATGTTTATATCCCTGTTTATGTTTAAATGGAAATTAGCCTTGGGTCCTGACAGTGTCCCCTTACAAGCACCTTCCACCCCACCACTGTGATGCACTGTTAAGTGTCTTCCACTACTTGTTTTCCTTACTGTTCCTCTCTGGCTTCAGCTGCCCTGTGGAAGGCTGGCCTTGCAGGGCTGGGACTTCCAGGGGATTTTCCCACAGCAAAGGGCTTGCTCTTGGTCCAGGAAGCTCAAAACACCTTCCCAAATTGCATCTGTGTAAGGGCACAAGTCACTTCTCATATGTAAGGTGCTAGGTTAGTTATGGCTTTGCAAGTTAAAATTGTATCTCTATACGCCAGGTTCCTCTGTCAGATGTACCTATGTCTTCAGATTTGAATTTCTTCTTGGATTTGCTGCTCAGCAGATGTATTTGAGGGAGTAAAGAATCAGTCCTGCTATATGAACAGAGTAACTAAATAGATACTGGAAGAGAAGAAGCTCTCTGGCTTATGAGATAAGATGCCCCCTCTAGAACTGATGGGTTTGACAACATGTGTTTTGCTGATGCTTTTTTCTTTTGAGACTATGCAAAAAATTGCTTCTTCCCTCCTCCCCCCCCATTTGGCAATCTCTGCCCCAAGGTATCAGGATTTTACTCTGCCAAACAGCCCCTCAACTGCATCGTGGTTTGGCTGGGTGGATGGACCCTCCACAAACCTGTGGGTCTGTCTGGTAGATGTGGGTTTCAGGATCAGGACCATCTGGAGAGCAATGAAAAGAAATTTGCTATTGGATCCAACCAGGGAATCTAGCTTTTTTTGAAAAAGCATTATAGGATTTTTTATTTTTTTTTAACCAGTCTGTAAGCCACTTGAGAGAATACGAAGTAAATATGTTGGATCAGGCGGGCTTTGTAGTAAAGAGGGAATTTATTAGAAAGTATTCAGAGAATAATAAACATCACTGAGAATTCCTGGGTTTCTGCCCACAGATTTATGAGTTCATGCTTTAACTGGATAAATCTCTGCCTTGGTTTCCCCTTCGGGATGGAGTGTCATCTCCAGCTCTCTTTCCCCTCCTCTTATCTTGAAATTGGAAAATGCTATAACCAAAGAGATATGTTAATCATTCTTGTAAGCCTTCCATCATATGTCGCTCCATGGGCTTGTCTGATTCATGTTGAAACTTTTGTTGATTGCTAAGTGGCTGTTACTGTCAGGATGGAGATTTAGGGAGATCCCTGCAGGTCTCGATGAGGAGTTGTTCCTCATGCAGTAACTTTTTTGCCTTCTGTTTGGATGTGTTTCCCTGAGCTGTAAGTCCCTGTGGTTGCTTCTGAGCCCCTCCAGTCCAGAGAACAGAGGAGGAGTTTTTTCAACACGAGTATGTAAAAGTGAATGAGTCTGAAAAGCAACTACACTGTTTGAATGCCATTAAAGAGATATTAAAGCCTGTTTTGCAGCTTTGCAAGTTCCCATTGTTTTAAATACTGGTACTGGCACTTTAGTTGTGTTTAAAAAAAAAACAAAAACAACCCACACTGATTTCTTTCATTATGACTAATTGAGGTCATAAATGCTCCCAGGAGCATTTTCTCTCCTCCAGGGGCTCCTTGCAGAAACACAAACCCACCAACCCTTTTGTACCAAATACAAGCCTTTTCAGGGAATGTTTTCTAAGGGGAAATGTTTGTTCTTCATGTTCTTCCTGACACCAAACATAGCTGAAGAGAAGGTAGTTGTGGTTTCCTGCTCGGTGACAGCTTGTGGTATGGAGATATGCTAATCTTAGGAAAGTAAGAGCTCTCTTGGAGCACTTCACTAGATGGGACTTGCAAGGAGGAGCCAAAACAATGCATGGGGAGAACATTAGTTTTGAAATCTTTTATTTTTTTTTAAGTAAAGGTACTTCAGTTAAGAAGGGCACCTCTCCCCACTTGTGCATCGAGTGTATCAGTATCTGAGCCCACCAGACTTCACACTGACCATGATTTCCAATCCAGTGGTGGTGGGATGGCTTTTGTAAGAGGGAAGAAAATAAAGGAAGTCATTGGGGAGTCCTCTGCTCTCTTCCCCTGGTTCAAGTAAAGTCCTCCACTGCGGAAAGTCTCCAGGGGTCCAACCCAGAAACACATGATGGGACTCCAGGCACCTTTCAGCAGGGCCGGTCTTCATCTCCTCTTCATCCCTTTCCAGTCCAAGGAAGAAACTGCCTTAAAAACTGCTGTGTTTCCGAGGCCAGTTGTTTTGCCAAAACCTTTTGTTGCTTGGCCACCATGATGGTAAAGGGAACAGCGAGTGGTTGGGGGAGTGGTGTTGAAAGAGGCCTTTCTCTTGTTTCCTTCTCAAGGAGATCTAGGTTGAAGCCACTTATCTCCTTTCCTGTGGATTATCAGGAACTTGTTTGCATGCTCCCAAGCCCTGTCTCTTGGGCTTCATCTGCTTTCCTTAAAATGTAGCAGGCTTTCGGAAGCTGCTATGGAGGCATTGATGGCAAAATGCAGGAGCTGTATTTGGGTTTTGATGGTAAAGATACAAGCAGCAGGGCTGGGGTTGGGTGGGGTTTTTTAAATTTTTTTGTATTTGCGTTACTTCTGAAGTTTGGAGCAGTGAAGAGTTTTCATTTGTGCTTCCAGAAGGAACAATGTAGGTCTTTGTGTGGCTATATATTAATTCCCTTAGTGTGTTTCTACTCCTATTTCATCAATAAAAGAAACATATTCTAATAGATGTTTTTCTAGTGACCTTCAATAATGTATTCTCTTATGAACAAGTTGAAATATATCTATAAATTTTAAGCAGACTCTTTGTTAGGCAGGGTTGGCTTGAATATTTGAATCACTGTCCAGTGCTGTAAAACGTAACAAGAGTTTTGGATAAGTAGTCTGGGGCCGTATTTTACTTCAGTGTGGATGTTTTTTCTAGTACCCCTAATTTAAATAATCAAATTGGTACTGTTTGCATTTCTTAAGCAGAAAAATAGTTTTGATGGATGGCATGCTTTGCTAGAAAGAGATTAAAATAGCGAATGCTTACTTTAATGATGTAGTGAGATGCAGTTTGCAGATATTCCTTATAATTTAGGATTTGATAAAAGTCTGTCTAGGTTTATAGTGCATTCTTGTAGTCTCATTTCCCATTATCATGTCGTGGTATAGGGACTATAACTTAGTAAATGAGGGGCTGGAGTTTAATTTATTATGGGTAACTCTCTCTTAAAATCTACTTTCATGTACAGATGGGCTGTAGCACTTTTAAGTGACTGGTGGACAGAATGATCTATTTATTTTTGTTACTGCTGGAGAGAGAAGAATTTTTTCCCCAGGGATGCAGTACTGCACAACTGACCTATTGCATTAAATAAATTCTCTGTTTTCCTTTGGTGTAAGCAAACCAGTCTATTCCCAGAGCAATTACAGATGCGTGCCCCTTCCCCTTGCTGATTCATACCACATTGGTACAAAGTCTGTAAATAAACAGAGCTGAATTTTTACCTAACTGTTTTACATGGGAATGGTGTGTGTTTGTCTGGCTGAGGGTGCTCCATTTGAACCATTGCCCCTGTGCCCAAGAGCAGCCTCCTGGAAAAGGCTTGGAGATGAACACTGTAGGCACCAGTGGCTGCAGCCTGGAGTGGTTATAAAGAAATAAAGCCGTAACCATGGCACCATGGCTTTGAGCTTCAAGGAGGAGACCAGTACGAGACAGAACACCATCTCGAGGTGTCATCAATGGGTAGCTGAGGACAGAAACACAGTGCAGCTCCATCTCAATGCCACTGCTGGCAGCCAGGGCTGTGTTGCCCTGTCGTATCATGGTGGCACAGGAATGGGCAAATATAGAGCAGTATTTGTGCTCTAGATGAGATGATTAAAGCAGCTCTAATGCTAGTTCTCAGCCCTGTTCCAGATTTCCTTTCTAGATTTTACAAACTGCTGTTTGCGGGAGAGCCCAGTTTATCTTGATATCATCTGAGCGCTTGACATGAGCACAGATGTTGTTGACAGAAACTCCCAAAGAATTGGCACCAGATCTGCTGCTTTGCCTCTCTTTATTGCGCCTCTATTCCCCTAATGAACAGACACGCTCAGGGGCCGAGAGGAACAGTCTGGCCTTCTGTCTTCAGCACACCTGACACATCTGCTGGCTTCTTTCTTTAGGGATGGTTTTCCCCAAACACAACTTTGTTCTCATCGCTGGAGTTTCTCTTTGCTTTAACTCCCTTTGACATCCCACCTTCTGATGAGCATTTAAAGCAAAGAATTATGCAATAGGGCCATGAACAACCTAGGCCCTGTTCCCAACATGTTTTAATGAACACCAGAAAATGAGAAGGAAGTAACGCTACTGCCAAACCCTAATGCATGACATAAGTTCCAGAAAACATCACAAACTCATACATGTAGTCTGAGTCCTAGTGCTCAGGCTTAGGGGTTTTATGAGGAAAAAGTCTATGTCTGCAACAGCTTTCTTACCAAGTGATGTCAGACAGTGGTCTAAAATAGTCAAGAATTTCTCCTCGTTTTGCTTCAGATGGTGACAAACTTGCTCTTAAAGTGAGAACCTGTTAAATTTGGATCTGAAGTTGGATATAGTTACCTTTAATGCACACATTTGGCTTATTAAGCTTTGCCTCCAGTCATGTGGACTATAGAGGAAAAACTCTGGAAAGTAAACTATTTATTCCTTGTTTTTTATTGGGGGAAAGAAAAGAAAAAAACCAAACCAAAAACCTGTTTTCTTTTCTTAGAGCTTCAGGTCTTGCTTATACTACATAGTAATTACACTTCATAACAACTTTATATTATATAAAAATTGACTTGGCATTAAGTACTTTGCTTATAAAAGGAATACTTTAGCCTGCAAGTGTTCGTGTGCCTGAGAGTTGGGGATATTAGTTATTCCAAAGCATGCAATGATTTCCATCACTCAAAGTTTTAAACTAACATAATGAAAGCAAACCTTTTCTAAATTTATTCCCATGTCTGATTTGTGAAATGGAAGACCTGCTTCTTGTTACCAAAAGTGATCCTCTGAAAATATTTTGTATGTAGATGCCTCTAATCGTTGGGTTTTGAATGCAAGTGTCAGGGCAATCTTCCATAAAACATTTTGGTTATGAAGTTGTGTTTTTGTCTCATGGATCACTGCTGTAGATTAGTTTAAAGCCTTTAATGAAATGCAACAGCAGATTCCCCACCAGCTTTAGTATTGTTGATTGTCTTATTAGCTGCTATTAATGTGGAATTTTTGTTGTTGAGAAGCAGGTTTTGATTTTGAAATGGATACCTCGCTACCCTGTCCCATGTAGGCCAGCAGAAATCCCATCAGACTCATACTAAACTGCATCTAAGACTTCTTGACTTTCCCTGACAGTGCTGGGTCCATCTGTGGTGTCTGGCTTCATGGGCAGGAAAGCAGAATATCATGCAGGCTTTAGATTGACAGCTGTTTATCATTTAGGCTGTGTGCTTTTACTGGGTTTGTGTATTTTCTGACTCGAAACCTGGTATTGCTTTTTAGTTCTTTAGTTGTCTTTCTGCGAGACCATGCGACCTGCATCTTCAGAATATTAGAAGGACATGAAGTCATTTGTTGTGATTATTTTCAAAATGAACTATTTACTGTTTTTATAGTAAAACATGACATCTTGAAAGAAATTTGTGCCCTGTCCAGCAATAGCTGGGTCTTCCTCGGTTACATGTACAGCCTCGAGCTTTTGTGCGATTATTGAAAGCAGCTAAGAGGACATCTGAGGAGTAAATTAACTCCATCCCTTATGCTTGTATCCTTTCATTATTAGCAGCAGCATTTAATTAAGAACCACAGAGCCTGAGATACTAACCCAAACTGTAGGAAGGTACGCCTTGTCCTGAACAAATGACTGTTGAAACAAATGAAAAACATTTCTAAGAGGCGTCAGCACAGAAAGAAATGACTTACTAAAGGCTACAGCATCGTAACCTTGAGCAAGTCACTACTGAAGGGCAGCAGTGAGTAAACCCAGGCCTCCTGGGGCATGCTCAGGTCTTCTGCCCCATGGATCAGGTTCTTCTGAACTTTCTTCTTTATCCTAAGTCCCCATGGCACTCTTGCTAGGAATCACTGTAGAGGTTTTTCATTTACTGCCCCTTTCTGGTGACTTCTTGTGCGTGATGCCAATGTAGTCTCGTCTCTGCCTCCACTGTTGCTGCCCACTTCTCTCCTGATGATGCCTGGCACAGTAACTCTAGGTGCACATGAGTTTTGGGGAGCCAGGGCTATCACCAGCACTGCTGTCTTTGTCAGCTTAAATTAACTGCTTCTGTTGAGCAAGTGCTCTTGATAGCTTTATTTTTTCCTTCTCTCTGGAGTTCTGACTTTACTGAATTTCTCTTCATGTGTATGTGGTTTGTTGTTTTTTTTAAGCTGGTAACTGCCCTGTGGAGACGTTTTTAAACAGTAGAGGAATTTATTCATCTGAGCACTGGAGTGGTACCGTGGACATAATAGGTGTGCATGTTTCTGTATTTTGATCAGTATAGAAAGACTAAAAGTTGTTAATCATTGGCTTTTTTAACAATAAAGATTTTATTTTGAGAGAAGTGAGCAAGATAGTGCTTGCGTGGGCTGGTGGAAGAGGATGCAGCAGAAGTCCTTGATGCAGCTACCTATAAAGAAGAAAGTGATGGTGCCTGTGAAATTGTCAGAAGATTGCTGGGGGACACTGTTGATTTTTTTAACTTGAATGTCTTTGATAAAATAATCTGATTTAAAGAAGAAATGGTTGGATTGAGGAATTAACCAACAGGAAAGGTTGCTTGGTGTAAATGCAGTGGTTATTTTTTCTTTGGTTGTGTAACTCGTGGGCTCAAAGTCACGCCAGGAATGTGCTGCTCCTGACTACCCAGCAAGAGGAGGGGAACTGGGCCAGCAGCCTTGGCTGCTCAGCAACAGTAGGGTATCCTGAGGGACAGGGATGGATGCCTGGAGGTTTAGCACCTCCTTTTTATCCCTCTGGTTGCTCTAATCCTGCAAATGCTAATGGGGAGCAAGGAGCAGGCTGCTGTGGAAGGGAAGGTGGCCTGTAGTGGGCTTTTGGGGCTCACCAGGAAGAGCTCCTGCTGGGACATGACCCAGGCTTTGAACTCCCCATCATTGGGAGCTGGTGGAGGTGATTTTCTTCTCCTTGATGCCAAGAAAGGGAAGGAAGGAATAATAGAGTCTCTAGCTTTGAATTCATGGGTGAAGAATTGAGTTATCATCTTTGTCAGCCAAAACTCAGTTGAAAAGGTTTTCAACTCACTACCACCCCCCACCCTGAGTAGATCTGCATTATAGAGTATATTGCAAAGGTAATGGATATTTAAGTATATTGAAACACTGCAAAGCCACTGCAAAGTGGCTTTTTAATATATATATATATCTATCTCAAGGGATGTAACTTAGTTGTGTATGTGTGTACAGATGAGTTGCATCCATATATATTTTTTTAAAAAAGGATGTTGTAATGAACATCTTTCCAGAAGCTAAAAATATTAATTCCTTGGCTTCTTGCTGCTTATTTAGTGCAAAACATCTGAGGGAGGTGGAGTGCAGGTGCACGTAGGGGAATGCTGGCCACAGCCCCAGCTCCGCATCCTCCGTCATGCGAGGAAGCCCCACTGTCCTCATGACCCTTGCTGCAGCTGGTCATACTCTGTGCACATACTGGATCTGCTTGCGTGATTGCAGCCCATGTTTCATGTTTGGGATGACTGTAAATTCTGTAATATGACAAATGTTTAAAAAAAAAAGCCCTCTTACACAGAATAGTGTGCTGCTTAAAGGCTGAAGTCATTTTGATTTACTACATAATGAAGTTATACGTGGCTTTGAAATACTATGTGCGTAGTTTACCAAGAGGTCTTTCCAAGCTTTTTTTTTTTTTCAATCTTACCACAGAGTATCATGACTGGGGAATGGCTTGTATTTGGTCTGTGGTTTTGCAAATAGACTCTGAGACTGGAGTTTAAAAGACAACAATGACAAAAACCTCAGAACTTCGAAACATATCCCTAGCTCTATTTTAGGACCCAGAGCTACAAAGGAGCTGGAAGAAGCGGGAGCCAAGGTCTGCTCTTGGTTACCCTACTGAAGTAGGGAGCTTCAAGCTGTCACCCAACTGATGCTCCTTGCAGCAGCAATGCCAGCATAAGTAGCGTCTGCCGCTCTGTGTGGTGAAATGGGCTGGGAACCGACTCGGTTACTGAAAATAACACGTGGAAACGGCTCTTCGGAGTCTGGGCCAGGTCCTGATTGGGTACCATTGGTGCTGCCACCCAAGGAAATGCTGCTCGTGTTGCACGCTTGAGTAATTGCAGCAGCCACATAGAGTAACTAAGGCTGCATGTGGCCACCTACTCATTTTCTAGACAAAAACCATGGGAAAACCTTAAACCTGCTGCTGTGACAAAAGGGCAAGGGCGTGCATTTGAAAGATAGAGAGTGCTATAGGTAAGAAAGGCCTCATTGGGGTGGACTCTTTGATCAGTCCTCCCTGTGGACTGAAGTGCTCAGTGCTGGGATGGTGCTTGGCTGTGCCAAACTGACCAAGATTCTTCTACTTTATTTACCCAGGAGAGATCAGCTGAGAAAAGCTGCATCTGGTTTTCAGCTTTCTTTTACCTAGATTTTCAGCTGGGTTGACAAAGGGAAGCCCACAGCAATCTTCCCTGGGCCATGTGGTGAATCGGTGGCTTGTTTTAGTTATAATATGTTCACCTTCTAGGTTGTGGTCCTGGTAGTCATTGCTAGAGCTGTATTAACTTTATTAGAATACACAGATGTCTTTCACCTTAATAAGCCAATAATTCCCATATTGTTTAGAAATGCAGAGAGATGAATCCAACTGAATCTCAATGTTGCTGGAGTATTGCATTCAGAATTACTATATTTGATCTCCTTAAGGCACAGTATGTTTATGTTTCACGTGGTATGTGAAATATTGCCTGGACTGTGAAGCCCAATGAGCCAAAGGATGAACTGTTCTTTACCTGCTGCACCTAAAGCAAGTTCATCTCAGAAATCACCAGCTGAATGCAGAGTAGACTCTTGGATGGGCAATCTGCTTTTTTTTTTTTCTTTTAATTGCTGAAAGCTTATTGTTAGCACTGGGGTATCCTGCACTAAGAGGCACTCTTTTTGTGGTTTTCCTTTTGGAATTGCTCCCACGTTGCCTGAAAGCAAAGACAGGCTGCTGTTGAGTTGAGCCTCTCCAACTCACGGAGCAGGAGGCTGTGTTGTGATGCTGCTGGCTTTCTTGCTGCAGCTCTGGAAAATGACCCAAAGACCCAGAACAAATACAAATACCTTTGCTTTAGTGAGATGGAAGTGTCTGGTCTCTGTCAGATCTTACGGGGAAGAGTTTTGCCAAGGGAAGCTGCGTATCTGCCCCCCAGCTGGACTGGGGCTCTTGGCGTGCCAAAGGGCGCCATCAGGGATGGAAAGCACATCTCCAAAATGAAACTCAGAAATGGAGCGAGTGGTAATGGGTGAAAAAACCCACAAGTATCAGTGTGTCATGCTTTTCTGTAATACCTGTCAGTTTGGGGTCTTGTGGGTACAGCTCCCTGCCCATCTCTGGTGTGGGCTGTGGCGCCGCTGCGTGCCAAAGCCGGAGCTGAGCCATGCTGTGAGTCTCCCCCAACCTTAAATAATTCAGATCAGCTACACATGGGTGTTTAGGTTGCTCTGCAGTTGGTTTATTGCATTCACATGTTGCTTTCATTATACCTTACAGCCTTATTCCTTTTTTTTTTTTTCCTTTTTAGGGGAGGGAATAAAAAGAGGAACAAATCCAAACCTAAAATTAGTCATTTTGAGAGTCCAAGTTTGTTTTTAATTTGTTTGCAGTTAGGGTGGGTTTGGGCTGGGAGAGGTTTGCTGAGGGGAGGGGGTCGCAAAGATGAGTGGTGGAGCTGAAGCATTGACATCTTCTCCCTCAATGTCCCCCTAGTCTTCCTGCAGTCACACCTATGCTAAAATAGCACCAAGGTCTTGAAATTTTATTAGGGTTTTGCTCCCCTGGCTCTCCTCACTTGTGGTGTTTATGTGGTAGAGACGAGTTATGGCTAAGCCACCCTCATCAGCACTCACAAGCACCTCGATGCTTGTTGCTGGGGTGGCTGATCTCCTTGTAGGGCTCGTGCTGCCCTGTCACTGCTTCATGCTGGTGTGCCTGGTGGGACAGGCTCTAAATGAAAAAACCAGCACAGGTCGGATGTGGTCCAGGTGGCATCCCCCATTGCCTCCCTGATGTGTTTCGGTGGGTATTTCTGGTGTTTAGTCAATGATGCATTGATGTCATCGTTGTGTGCTGTTAGTGCTCAGAATAATGATGTGTGTGTTCTCCAGTGTCATGGGACTAGTTTAGAAAATTATGCTAGTTTTGGATGAGACAGTGATGGTTTGGTGAGTGCTGCAGCCTTGTTTTTGATGGGGTGCCCGCTCCCAGGCACTTCTCCCTGCCACTGTCCCACCAAACCCAGCAATAAAAACCAGCCCAATTTATACATCTGCTCTAATTTGCTCTCAGAAGTATGAGGAAATGGGCTTCATTAGCTGGGGTTCTTTAATCTCACCAAATTGCACCTTTTTGAATGCTCAGCATAGGGGCTCTCTTTTTTGTTTTTTTGGGTTTTTTTTTTGTGTGGGGTTTTTTTTTTCCTTCCTCATCCTGAAGTTTATCTCTGCAATTATAAAACTGGCTTTTCCCCAGTGCCTGACTTCTCCTACAGCTCATAACACCGCTGGGGGAGCTGGCCTTACTGATTGGCAGCTCCTCCCTGGCAGTGGGCTCAGTGCCAGGCGCTCATTAACACGTATTTAGATCCCTGTTGAATAGTAAAAAAAAAAAAAAATACAGTTCTTTCCAACATGTGCTGGCCTCCTCCCAATCACCTGGAGGTAAAATGTATTGTGCCTATTGCTGTTCCTTAATTCCTTGCTTTCCCCTCCTCTCCTCTCACAGTCCCTGTGTAGGGAAAGGCTCCATCCAGTATCCCTGTACCGTGCAGGGGAGGCAGCAGGAAAATGTGCCCGTGCTGCCCATGTTATTGCTGGGGGGATATCTCAGCTTGAGAGGTTTCAAAAAGTTGGGTCTTGGTCCTACCATGGCATTAGCAATCCTGCTGGTGAGGTATAGTAAAGCCAAAACAAGGTAAAGGTCCTTGATCCCCCTAATCCTGCCTCGCTTCAGGCTTTTCCTGTGCCCTCCCACAAAGCCATCTTGGTGATTTTAAAAGTAGCAAAGAACTGCTTTTCTGCCTCTTCCTGTGGGAGCTTACGCCGTGAGCTCATACATCTTCCTGATGGGATGTTTCTCCTGGCTGCCAACCTAAACTTGATCTTTTCCATTTTCCTAGGGGTCAGGTAGCAGCATGCACTAGATCACAGCAGTTTGCTCTGTACATGTGCTACCTCTGCTCGGCCAATTCTTTCAAAGGTCCTTTTCAGGTTTCCTTTAGCCATTTCACCATCATGTTTATTTATTTTTTTTTCTCTATATGAAGGTATTACTGCGGTTACAGGAGAACTGAAAAGCAACTCGTTGCCACCCTGGTTTCTGATGGGAACACAGCAGAAACGAGAACTTTCCTCCTTGTATGCAGCCTCGTTACACAGCAACTTTTTATCTAATTTATAGATCTTTTTATGCATGTTTTCCTTGTGGAATTACTGCCTCTCTGATTTCTTCCTCCCTTTGAAGAAGTGGCTAGGAACAATGGCACTGGCCTTACCTGGCAATAACCGTGGCACAGGGCTATGAAGTGTTAACTTGCATCCAGTTAGTGATAAAAATACATCCTCTTGCACTTTTACAGTGTATCAATTCAAGTATCAGCTATGTTCGTATTTTCTTTTGAATGTTGATAAATCCCCTTATATAAAACCTAATTTGAGATTTATAAGGAGAGATTTCGAACAGGAAAAACATCTGAGTAGAAACTGAGCAAAAAATCCTATTAATGATGTGTTATTGAATTTGACGTCAGTCAAACGGTTGTAAAACATGTTACAGTAAAAGTGCACTGAGAACAAAATTGCTCACTACCTTTAGCTCCGGTGATTTAGCTCAATGTGAACGTAACTTAATTTTGTACGTATTTTGAGAGATGTCTTTTTTTAAATACATTGTGTGGAGCAACTTCAGATCCCTGCTGATCATATTTAACCCCTTCGATATAATGTTTCTGTCGAATTTGAGAACAGGCTGTTGTGTTTGCCTTAAGTTGTTTCTGATGATGTTTTGTTGAGACGTAGAACACATGTCCAAGAGCTGCAAGTGCCCTTTGGATGGAAACAGGCTCCACTGGAGTTTACAAAAATTGATTGTGCCTGCGCAGAGAGAGGAGGGAGAAGAGGCACTACATATCCTTCTTTCTCCCAATGCCTTTTCCTCTTTGGCATCAAATAAAACGATGTCTCATATGGTAGAGTACGTGGCTCCTGATGAGCTTACTGTCTCTATACCACCCAGGATGGGTCTGGTTCTTATTGTGTATACTTGCACACACAGTGTGGAAAACCAGACTCCTTTGCTGAAAAACAAAGGTTTCAAAGCAGAGTTAATTGCCAATTATACACCTATTACCTTAGGGGAGAAGTCTGCAGGATGGCTGTAATTTTCTTCAAGTGGGATTCATGCAGCTTGGGATGGGAAAATGGTGAGATGGTGAACTTTTTCCTTCTTCGGTGAACAGTCCAGTTCTGATCTTGTTTTTTTCCGGGCTCTCCATGTCTCTCCTTCTCTTGTATTTCATGCACAGGATTAACCTGTGAGTTTAATTTTTTCTGCTCATGTCCTACTTTTAGTAATAAATATACTATATCCCTCAGGGCAGACAGGTAGGAACTTGATGATCTCTGAGGTCCCTTCCAAAACTGATTCTGTGGTGATTCTGTGGTGATTCTGTGGTGATTCTGTGGTGATTCTGTGGTGATTCTGTGGTGATTCTGTGGTGATTCTGTGGTGATTCTGTATGCTGGCAGAGCTGAGTTACCCAACAGAGATAGGAAGGAGCTGATGTGATAGGGTATGATGAGGACTGGAAGAGCTGAGAGCACTTGGGTTTGGTTTCTACCTCAAGCATAATGTGAATAAAGCTTGAGGGATTGTTGTCGCTTTGTCTCTTATCTATAAATTGGAGATATTATTTCACAGCCTTAGGATAATTAGTGAAATGTGGCTGTTGTTCGTGGCTCTAGTCTGTCTCCAATACACGGTCTTCCCAAAAGCAGGGGAAGGACCTTTGGACAAAGACTTTTGTCTTCGTTTATAGAGAAATCGCTTCATTCTTAGCCCTGCTGGTTCTAGATAAATGGCAAATCCAAGGCAGAGAAGTTGGGCGTTTTACCTCTAGCAAGTTGGAAATGGTGTTATGTCATTAGTGTTTCCTCCAGGCTCAGAAGCCCAGCAATGACAGCTCTAGGTTGGCTTGGGTTCAGCCTGAAAGCACTGGCCAAGTTACAACAGCATGTTGTCTCCCCAAAGAGAAGGAGGATGGATGTGTGTGGAAAACATCCCAGCTGTGGGCTCACTCAGCATAATTCACCTAAAATCACCTCAAGTAAATTTTGTATTTAAAGGAGGAAAAAAAGTAAATTTTTCTTCTTTCCCACCCACTTCTAGATGACAGTTTTATGACTCAAGAGATACAGAACAGGTCTGTGATGGATTGGACAGCTTGTTTAGAGCTTTTATCTACCTTTGAATGCAAAATGTTTAACACTAAAGAGTCAAAGCGCACTGTAGATGCACTTTGGATGAGGGATGAGGGAAGCAGCAGAAATTTGAGCTTTTTTTTTTTTTTTCTCTGAAGAAACTTTGGATTTTACCTAGAGCTGTTGATGTAGGAATACGATCATTTCTCTGCTAAATATTGCAACACTGTAATATACTTTCAGTGAATATGTGGTCAAGAAACTCTACTCCAGGGAATGTTAAGATTGTCTTGGAGGTGCAAATAAGCCATGTGTATCTGTGGGATTAATTGTTGGACTTGGTTGTAAGAACATGAATCACATTGGGTATTTGTAGGGTTTTTAAGGGATCTCTTACAGTGTATTTTAGTGAGGGATTTATTACTGGTTCTAGACGTGGGGTTGGCACCATGCTGGCACCAAAGTGTCCCGGGACTCTCACCACGAGACTTTCAACATTTGGATAAAACATCAAACCTTTGTCGAGTGGTTTTTCCAGATGAATTTAAGAGCGCTGTGGCATACTTGCAAAAGACAGGGGGGCACCTCTCCATCCTGTTTTTGCATTGGGAGGCTTTCCCCCCCTGCAACATGCCCAGAGCTCCAAGGCTTGACAAGAGCTCTTGGCGAAGCCCATGATAATAGCTGCTCTGTCTGCCCACGCTGCCATGGAGAGCCAGCGCTGGCACCGCTCGCGTGCTATGGGAAGCACAACTATGCAGAACAAAACAGCTTAACAGCCCACAAAAATCTTGTAGACGCCAATATACTTCATCAGCCAATGTTTTCACGAGGATTAGGTTAGGTTCGCTTGATAAAACTCACTGGGTGCATACAAGAACCATTGTGTGTTATCGTCTGGTAGGCCGGGGCGCATTCGCCCTAGCACTGATGTGCTAACATGCAATGAAAAGCAGCCACAATGACTCTTCAGATGTTCGAGGAGGCTGATGACAAGTGTGCTCACTCAGACCCCTGCAATAAAGTCACTCGTGGGTTGGGGTATTCCCTCTGTGGGCAGCGCGGTCGGATGGGGCCGGGGCTGGCAGCCGGACTGGCCGCAGCCGATGGGAAACCCTTTGAGGGCTCCAGCGTGAAGCTAAGAAGAAATTAGAGACATGGGCAGAAACAGTTAGATAAACAGAGATTACGCTTCAGATATTTTTCTTTCATTTTGATTTATGACAGCCGCGCAGCCAAATCTAAATAAGTTAATCTTGCCTAATACAAACACGGAGTCGTTTATCCAGCAAGAGGAGGCGGTGCTGGGGGAGGAATGGGATGCGACAGCATGGGGACTTGGGAATTTTCCTTGGTTTTCATGGACTTGCTCTTTCATTGGGGTGTTTGCTCCACTGTTGGAAGCAGCCTACTTTTTTGTAACACCATATATGTACTGCTGTCTGGGAAAGTAAAATGTAATTGATGTAAATTGTGTGCTCCTGCTGCAGCTTGTTGTGTTGGGCGCACCCCAGGGGGGGTTATGGATGTTCATATTGGCCTGGAGACACCTTTCATGTGGGTCTAAACAATTCATGACCAGGTACAGAGATTAGCAGGCATGTCCCAAAAGGAAAAATATAATGTATTTTCCCCTCTTCTTGCAGATTAAAGCAAAATAAATAAATAAATAGGTTTGGGTTTTGGTCAGAGCAAAACCTGAGTTTCAGCAGTGTGTTTCTTTCTGTAATGTGAAATGCTGAGCTCCCTCTTCTCAGGCTGAGCAGAGTAAATCCAGGCTGACATCTACAAGCAGGTCTCCCTGGGTTGTCCATTCTCAGCCAGGTGTTTTTGGTGTAGCGGAAATGAGGAGCTAGAGTGTTGGGAAGCAGCTGTAGGAATTAGCTTTCCAGAGCAGTAAATCCATAGCCCTGAATCTTGCAAGTGCTGCAGGGAGGGATTTTTGCTCTGCTTTGAGCCACTGTCGTTTTGCTGGGGGGGGAAATAACACTTAACAGCTCTCCTCAGCTGTGGTTTGAACTCCAAAGAGAAAGAATAGCTTGTTTTTGAAATTGAGTTTTAATACTGCTCTTAATATACCCTTTTCAAGAACTAAATTTTGCCTTCTTTGAAAATGACACTGGAGTATTGCATCTGCTCCACAAACACATTAATAAACTCCATATTTAAGTTTCTGCCATAAAACCCTGGGCTGTTGTGTTTTCTTGTTTCCCGTGTTTTAAATATCTGTGTGCGCCTCAGTGGTGTGTCTAGTGCCACTTAAAAGCTTTAATTGTGTCTCTGGGAGAAATGTGGAATGGTTTTTGCTTTGTAATGAGGTTTAAACCCATACACTCAAATTACTTAGTGTTAAATACTGAAGAGGAAGATAATACTTCTTAACAAGACCAACCAAAACTCATGTTAGAGGGAAAAGGGAAGTTGTTCCTGGTTAAAAAAGGAAACGGTTAATCTTTGATCTAAGCAAACAGTTCCTGATGGTGCAAATCATTATTGCTACTGAAATGTATACACACACACGTTCCCTTACCCCAAGTTATTAAAAGTGCAATGGCCACTATGTGCAGGCAGCTGAACAGCACAGCGTGTGAAATGAGATCCGGCTTTGGAAAAGCATCTATAGACTTGAAAAATCAGATGGGGGAAACTGGACCTCCAGCAGTGGTGTCACGAGGCCATGGGAGTCTGGGCAACGTGGCTCATGCAATTTCTTGATTCTGCTAAATGCCAAAGAGTAGCCTCTAAAAGGAAAATACCCAAGAGATGCTTGTATTGATTTTTAAAGTATTAGTCACTATGAGAAAGGGAGCAACTTCCCGTCTGCATGGCAGAAGTTTATCGCAATCTGGAAATACTGTGCTGACAGCAAATAAAATTATCTCTTCAGAATGCTTGCTTTAAAAAGAACACTGAAGTGATCAGAAGAGTCAACTAGAAAGTAGAGATGTTACAAACTCCAAATTGTTCTTTTATAGGATTCTTCACTCTAATGTGCCGTTTCCTTCGGCTTGGAAAGTTTTTCCTCTTTAAACTCAGTAGTAGGAGGCAATAAGAGTTTCTGAGAAGAAAGCACTGTGGTGGAACCCCTGATAATAAGGATTTTGCTGCCAGTAACTTGCTGCTCTGAACTTGCTTGACTTGGGACAGAAGTTCAGTTATGATCTGTCAAGTCCAGCAGGTCGTTCCCGCATGTGTGTGCTTTGACAGGCTTTTTTGGCACAATTGCTTTTGTTGACATGACCATTAGGGAGTTTTCTGTGTTTCTTTTTAACAGCAATTAGCTGACCTCCCATTCCATTGGAAATGGACTGGTCTGGGGACAATGACAAGCTCCTGTGGCTGGACCATGGAGCTGAGAATTTTGAAGGGCTGGGTTTCGGTCTTGCTGCGCAATGAGGCACATCAGTGTGGATTATAATACCTCTCTGTGAAGCCATTGCTGTCTGAGGGTGAAGAATCACATAAATGCTGCATTGTGAGGTTTCAAGTTCCACAAACCCATGTGAAAATCCTAGCTTGTGTCACAAATGGTAATTAGCACTTAAATCACCACTTGTCCATAGATGCAATTACTTACTAATGTTGCAAGTGAGTTTTCCTGCTTTTGAGCAGTATGTGCCTATAACAGAGTACACCGAAGTAGACACAATTCACAATCTGTTTTTAATCCTAACCTAGGGCAAGACAACCTCTGCTGGAAATGAGTCTTCAAGTAATCATGACAGTTTGGCAAAAGAGGGAGACCGTGTTAAATCTCGCATTTAACGACCTACTGTTCTTCTTATTGAATCATCTATTTCAGTCATTTCTTGGAAGAGAGGCTTTTATTTTTCTTCTGCTAAGTACTTAGCAGAGGTTCAAATACTACTATGGAAAATTTGCTTCCTGTGCCACTCCTGGTACTTCACAAGCAGCACCAGTTCACTTATGAGCCCACCCTTATTAAGGTTGTTACCTTGGATAACGATGAATGTTTTGGGTTACTTGGGTAGTAACTGGATGTTAATGTTAGTTACAAGACCAAATTCCTCATTCATTTTTATGTAGAAGCAATTGAA
>BJBW01009223.1:8921-21473 GCA_004320125.1 Scolopax mira
GGAGAGGCTGAGGGAGCTGGGGGTGTTCAGTCTGGAGGAAAGGAGGCTGAGGAGAGACCTTCTTGCTCTCTCCAACTCCCTGAAGGGAGGGTGTAGCCAGGGGGGTCTGTCTATTCTCCCAAGTCACAGGTGATGGGACAAAAGGAAATGGCCTCAAGTTGCACCAGAGGAGGTTCAGGTTGGAGATCAGGAAAAATGTGACATGGTGCTTAGAGACATGGTTTAGTGATGGGTTTTTTGTCAGAGTCAGGTTGATGGTCAGACTAGATGATCTGGAAGGTCCTTTCCAACCTGGACAATTCTATGAAATGCAGTTATTAGCCATTTGAGTGCAGGGAAGGCAGATGCTCTCTCCGTGAGAAAAGCTGGGCAAAAGGAAAAGGAGAAGCCAAAAGTAGAGTAAAGAGGGTGAGATTCCCACCCAATGTTGTATTTCAGATGGACTAACCACTAAGGTAAGTGAGCAAAAAAAAAAAAGAGCCTCTGATCAAGTATTTCTTCACTACATGGAGACATGTAGCTTTTGACAGTCAGTGGAATACTGAAAAACCCAGAGCTAATAACACGACTGCCACGGGAGTGCAGGAGGAGAGGTAAGGCACACTTGTAAAATGATTAATCTTTTCAAAAAGCATGACACCAGTGCAAGTTTCTGTGGGAGTTTCAAGCCTGATGTAAATATTTTAATAATAACCTAGAAGATGGAAGTAACAGGCTATTTAACTTCTAGAGAATGAAGCAGGAGGGATTGCAATTATGCTAGAAAATTTGATTGTACTTCAACGTGACCGTAACGAGTTAGAAAAACCAGAGTGGAGAAAACAAAAGCAGCACAAGGACAAATGGAGGGTCTTCCACTTCAGAAGGTCCAACTGGCTGTAGGGATGCAGGGCTAGGATGGCAAACCACTGGCAACTGGTGGTTGCCAGCCACCGTGGATTCCTGGGGAGCACAGACAAGCAGGTAGCCCATCCAAGCCCTCACGTTGCCAGCAGCTTACAGAGCCTCAGGCAGAACCCCCTGTATTGCTCTGGGTAGTGCATTACACAGCAGATAAGGACTGTATGAAAAGTGCTTGTAAGCACTTGGGGGGAAAAAAAAAAAAAAAAACCCACAAAAAACAAACCATTGCCCAGAAAATAGTAAGACTTATAATCCTATGAATTGTGGTTATTTAAGAGAACAGACTAGAAAGAGACAAGGGGAGAATGTTCTTACTAAGAAATAATCTGCCAAACCCGTTTTAGGGCCAGAGAAAGACATTTCTCATTTTTCTAGTTCTTATTTTATTGTGATCCCAGGTAAACAGGCAAAAGTATCAAGTGGAAGCAGACACACAAAGCTCTACTCCAGAGCCAAGGTCTAAGCCTTGGGACCTATCGTCCAGCAGCAAAGCTGGATGATGGATGATTTGAGTTCTCCTGCCTGGAAGCATCCCTGTACCTCAGGGTACCCAGTTTATCACATAATCAATTATCTGATTAGCTCTCTGACAAACTAGAGACTCTATTAAAACCTGTCTGGTTTAGGGACTAGTACTTGATTTCCCTTTTCTGCAGAAGCCACAGAGGTAGCACTTCTCTCAAAGACAGTTTAAAAAACGTGGTTAAGTAACACTGAAGTATGCTGATTTTTAGCCCATACACCAGAATTACACCCAACACTCCACACTTGCCTGGAAAGAATCTATAATGAATTGTCTTTGCTCCTAAGAAAGGCACACCACCAACCTAGGTATGATTTTCAAACACAATAAAATTTGAGATTTTAATGCTGGTCAAGGCTGTAGTGTCAATTTGCAAAATTCTGAAAGCAATAAAACAATAAAAAGCCCCTGCCCTGCACATAAACCCTCACATCTCTGAAATAACTCCACAAACAAGATAAGAGACATCCATCAGCTCCATTGTGATGAATAACACGATGCCCACCACGCATAAACACCCCAAAAATTATGGCACTGAGCAAATAAAAGCTGAATACACCACATCTTGTGAGTGCTCCCCTTTTTCATAGTTCATTCACACGAGGAAATATTTTGGACAGTTTAAAAGAGGGGAAAAATGAGCGGGAGGAACCTCATCCTCCAACACTCACCCCGATGCCTTGGATTCACCCCAACTTCCTGAGGACCAGGAGCCTCTTTCAGCCACGCTTACCACTGCACCACCTGCAGGACTTTCTCCTGAAAATTGAATTTTGCCCCTACGATCTGCAAGTATTGGAAAAATCCTGCACCTCTGCTTTTGTTCCTTGGATTTCACCTTCTCTCCAGCACCACAATCTCTTCCCTTGGCACAGCTTTCTTTAGATTTCATCACGGCACAACGAGGAATGTCAGACCTTTGAGCTTCATCAGACACTAAAAACACTTCAGATGAAGACAGTCAAGTATTTTAAAAGCTATACCTTATTAAGTATTAAAATGGAAGAGGAAAATAAAAAAAAAAAAGTATTTCTACACTTATAGGGCTGTGACCAGTGTCCCCTGCTCCTGAGCTCTGCTCAGCACAACCAATGCCAGGATAGAGTGATGCCATCAGCCTGCCCAGGATCCATCTGACCCAACAGTATCAAGTATCAATTAAATTAATTATTTCATTTTTGCTAATAAGGTAGGAAATCAGCCATGTATCATTGCTTTTTTTATTGTTAGTTGTTTCTCTTTCTTTTGGTTTATTTTATGGAGAGCAGGTGCAGACGGATGTTTACACACACCAGACACACTAACTGTATACACACTACAAGTCTAATTTTAAAAACTTATTTTTATCAAGACAGCTGGAGACAAACAAAAACCAAACAGCAGCAAACAACTACTCTGGGCAGGATGTGATACTACTTTAGTGTGTTCCTACCTGTTTCCATCACCAGCCCTTTCAAGTTTAAAAAGTTTACACTCCAAAACATCACTTTCCAAACAAAGGTCCTTCCAAAGTTAGCTGTGATATTTTAAGTTGTAGGGCTATTTTTTTACTGTTAAAAATTGGTTTATCACATATTTCATCTTCCATACAATAACTCCTTCAGCCAAATATTCACACAGCTCCTACCTCTCAATCTACGATAAATCATCTCCCGACCACATCTGCTCAAAACCTCTGTATGTCAATTCAACATCACAAGTTTCCAACAAAATTTCAAAGATCTTAAAGTACCTGCTAACAAACCCTGAAATGCAGAACCAAAATAAGCCCAAACTTAACTCCTGTAAGCACAGATTTCAGGCTTTGCTCCTGCACCTTCTTTTTCTTTTTTCTGTACCTCTTCATTTTTTATACTTAGCTTATAGACACCTTCTATAATATCTATCCTTTCATTACAGTATTACATTACAAATAGCAAACCTGAAGTTAAAATTGGATTTAGCTAGCTGTGATTATACTATCATCTGTCTGAATACACACAAAAATCATACTGAGATCTGCTAAGGAATTCCAGAAAAAGGAACTTTTTTTTTTAATATTACCTCCCCAAATATTTTAATTCAAATATGAGAACAGAAGAGTGATTACATAATAGCATCCTGCATCTTAAGGGGTAGGAAAATCTATTTTCCATCT
The DNA here is from genome assembly GCA_004320125.1 of Scolopax mira. Lineage (NCBI taxonomy): Eukaryota > Metazoa > Chordata > Aves > Charadriiformes > Scolopacidae > Scolopax > Scolopax mira. The sequence goes on from BJBW01009223.1 coordinate 12,485, forward strand.
GTATTCTGTATTTCACTCAACACCTTTCATATGACTATCACTCAGAACCAAGGGGGAGTGGGAGGCAGAAAAGATAATAACAATACCAAAGTAAATTACAAGGTTTTTCCAGATGGATGCTACCTAAGGCCAAGTGGCAGCTCTACAAATATACACAGAAAGTTTTAAAATTAGCAGCGTTGAGGAAAACAGGTTGCCTATTTAAAACTCTTACTGGGAAGGAAAGCCAGACCATAAGTCAGGACCTCTCTCCTTCCATCTTTTTTTCCTCCTTTTCCCTCCAACACGTAGTGGTGATGGAACAGGGGAAGCTCTGATCCTCCCGCAGAATTACCCACCTTCGCAGCAGGATGGTGAAGGAGGAGTGTAGGAACCTGATGAATTTCAGCAAGGACAAGTGTAAGGAGCTGCACCTGGGGAGAAATAACCCCCTGCACCTGGACAGGTTGGGGGTGACCTGCTGGAGAGCAGCTCTGAGGAGAAAGACCTAGGAGTCCTGGTGGACAACAGGATGACCATGAGCCAGCAATGTGCCCTTGTGGCCAAGGAGGACAAGAGGAAATGGGCACAAACTTGGACATAAGAAGTTCCACCTAAACGTGAGGAGGAACTTCTTTCCTGTGAGGGTGGCAGAGCTCTGGAAGAGGCTGCCCAGGGAGGTGGTGGAGTCTCCTGCTCTGGAGACATTCCAAACCCACCTGGACATGTTCCTATGGGACCTGCTCTGGGTGGACCTGCTTTGGCAGAAGGGTTGGACTAGATGATTTCTAGAGGTCCCTTCCAAGCCCATGGGATTCTGTGAGTGTGGTCAATCACTTAGTCAAGGTCTCATCTTGCTATCCTGCAACTTGGGAGGGCCTTGGCTATCCTAGAATGGGTAGAAAACCTGGTGACAGCCTGTGCTAGAGCAGAAAATTAAAGAAATCTGTTGAGAATTAAAGATATAGTGAATAAAATCAGCTAACTACTATGCCCTTTCCGATACAACTTCCCAAAACAACAAAAGGTCAAAAAAATCCCCACCATATTCAAAGAACATATTAAAATTCTGCTTTGATATTGAGAGCTAAACATTGGACTATTATTTAGAAATACATCCAGAAGGAATATTTGAAAAATGAAGCAGAAGGCAGGCCCCTTCTAGCAGACCAGGTTCTGATTCAACAGCAGGAGAAAACAAAGAGCATGGGACATGTAAGAGCCTAAAGTTGTAATAGCAGCTATAAATCTGAATTATTTTACCTGGGATGCAACCTTCAAAGGAACCTGTTACACAAAGGGCACACATCCTATAGCCATTATTTGTTAAAATCTTTGAGTATCCAAGGTGCAATGCATTAAAAAGACATCATCTTAAAGATCAGTCAACCCTCAAGGCACACGACCGAAAGGGTAGGTCCCTGCTAGGAAACTGCTTTTTCAGCACCTTTTCTCCCCAGGAAAAGAGCAAATACTTAACTTATTCCTTTAATTAACACAGTTCCTTATTCGTGCAACACTTGAAACAGCAGCCAACAGAGAGGTTTTCAAAGAATTTGTTAAATCACACAGCCAGTCTCTGGGGAAGGAGGAGAGGGAAGGAATATATATAATCAGAGGGGAGATGGCAGAATATATAAACACACTCTTTTTATGCTAAGCCTGAAAGGCTCCAAAAGCCCAAGGGAGCCAACTGCAGCAACGTTTTAAAATTATCAAAAAAGACAAGTGCTATCTTATATCTGGATGTCAGCATGAAATGCCAAATAAAAATAATCAGCTGACAGTATTACAGCAAAACAGAAGACAAAGGACTGAAAAGAGATAATTTTGAACCCCATGCGTAAAGGCATCCTTGTCTCCTGTGCTACACAGTGTTTGTCTGTGTTTCTACAGACCAAAAAAAAGATAAATAATAAACTATTCTGATAGCTTCAGCTGCCCCCTGAAGTGCTGTGCAAAGCTTGTGACGCGTTGCACCGAGGATTTGAATATAACATGAAAAATTCCAGCTTCCCTATGTTTTGTGGCCTGAGCAACCAAAACAGGACTCTAAGATTTATCTTGCTTTTTTTTTTTTGAACTCCTAAGTACTTGGAATTCTTGCAAAATCTCCCCCATATTAACCCAGGTGAAAATTTATACGTGTATGATGATGATTTTATGGAATTCTGAGAAATCGTGAGTGAAAAAGCATGGAAGTTTCTCTTTAGGTAAAACATGGAAGTACATTTTCAGAGGACAAATTTCTCTGCTCTTCATGTACATTTCAGCCTAATTGCTCACCGAGAAGAGAACACACAGATTAGTCTGGGACACATCCTCCTTTTACTCACGAAAGAGAAAATTGAGTTGTTGAGTAAATCTGCCCTCCAGATTCCTACCTATTTGAAAAAAAAAATAACTGCGAAGAAAAAAAAAAATAATTTATGAAGAGATTTGCAACCTTGGGAACCTTTGTTAGCAGAAGGAAGAATTAAAAAAAAAGTAGTATTACCCAAAATTATATTTTACCTGCATTTGTGTACCCTGCACATGAATGGTGAGAAGAAGGGGACAACCATCACGGTTACAGAAGAGACATTCCAGTTCTGCTGTAGCTCCAAAATGTTCTATCGACCCCAAAACACCAACTTGTGATGATCCCCGTGTCTCACTATTAAACCTTCTAGCACATCCAGGTACAAAGAATATCAAAACATGGTCCTGCTTGTCTGAACACCTCATTTAACACAGTGCAAGCAAAGAAGAATCATATATATATATATAATCTTTTTTTCCCCCCAGCAGAACAAGCTCTGTGGTTGGCTTCATCTCAGAGTCTCCAGCAACTGAAGCATTAGACCTTTTCCATGAAGGAGGCCAACTGAAAGGTTATGTGAGTTAATAGATTATGCCCATATTTTTATATATGTATTTTGTAAGAGTCTACAGTCAGAGAAAAATCTCATGAGGGGATGCTGAACAATAGCAGCTGAAATTTTGAAGCGGTCTTCTTCTCAATCCTCCTTGCATAATTACATTCTGCTGAAATAAGATGATATGGAAATAATAACTAGATGGAAATTGAAGAACACAGAATCATAGAATGGTTAGAGTTGGAAGGGACCTTAAAGAACATCAAATTCCAATCCCCCTGCCCTGGGCAGGGACACCTTCCACTAGACCAGGTTGGACATCCAATATGGACATCCATCCCCCAATATGAAATTTCTACAGGTTTTGGTAATAGTTTAGCAACTTAATATCATGCTGCTTTCACTACATTCCCCTTTCTTTAAAAGGAAAGACTGAAGTGACACTTTGTTTAGCATTTTAATAATAAATCTTAAGTTTTATGACTATGCTTGTTATTCAAGTGATACACTGTTCATTGTAGGTACTGAAAGAAATTATAAGATAGCATCCTTCAGTGAGTAAAGTTATTTTCAGGTCAAGCTTGGAAAGAAAGTAAATGATTCCAGCTTTCTGGAAAACACATAAAGGCTTGACTCTATGCCTCTTACTGGGGGGATATATTTATTGTAGCCCTTAATACATAAGAGGCCTCTAACTGAAATTAACTGGGACTTGAAATTTGCTGTGTCCTACCCTTCTGGGACAGGCTAAGGGTTGCAGTGTGATGGTATCTGCTGGGCTTGTAGCTCATCTGGGACACAGCAGAGGCTTCACCATAGCCTGGTCACAGCCACAATACACCAAGTGGAATTAAACATCCAATGCAAATGGCTTTCAACTCTTTCTACTGATGAAAAAAAAGAACTGAAACAGGCTATAACTACAAAAAGGAAATGGGAAAGAAGAAAGCAAAAGGCAACTGAACAACCTGGTACCACTTGAGCAATAAAGAAATACATAAATAAAAAAATTACAGAGAACTAAAAAAAAAAAAAGATACCTACTAGTGCTAAAACAACTCTCTGTAAGAGCTTCCAATGTCTGTCTTTTATACCATGTACTACATGGGAAGTCAAAAAAGCAAGGAACAGATAATATTTCCAAAGATTCACATACTACATTTTCATTTATATTATATATTCATAAGTTTCTCCACACAGATACATGAACTTCCCACCAACTGCAGGAGCTCCTTGCTGGCACCAGACTGCCTTTATGGCTTTGAGAGCATCAAAACATTTCACTCTTCTGGAGAGGTGCTGGGTATAAGGGAAATCTTAAATACACCCCAACATTTAGTTATTAACCTATTTAAAACATTTGTGTCCCATTTTAATGTCAAAGTAGAACAGATTACCACCAGATAATCATCAATTCTGGAAACAGTAGCAGCAAACAAAGCTAATTTCCAGTTTCAAGAGAGAAGTTAATCTTTAAGTTGCTTTAAAGCCAGACTCAGAGCATACATTATAATGGAGACCTGCACCCTTAAATTGTTTTCCAAAATGGCTAAAGATATAACCAAAACAGTTGCTATGCCTCCCACACTGGCTTTTCTCCCTTCATTTGCACTGCTCTCTTCCAAACTCTCATTTCAACTACTCTGCATCTTCAAATTAAAGGGTATTTTGTCAACGTGACCTCAGCTCCCCTTCCTGGTTTTCTTAAACATCAGCTGTCTGTTCTAACACCTCACTTTACTGTGGCAGCAGAGAGGTGGGGAGAGAAAACCACAACTTATTTGCTTTTTTTTTTTTATTACGCTCACTGGAAATAATGCAATAATCATGATGTGAATTAGAGTTTTCACAAACACACCAGAGATGTGCAAAAGCCTTTATGTCGTGTAACAGAATACTTCTGACACTCACTATTCCTGTAAACTTCTATTCATCCTGGTTTGTAAAGTACTGGGTCTCAAATTCCACACACACCACGTTTCGTTTTGTTCCTAGAGGTAGAATTACATTTTAGACAGGTGAAAAAAAAAATAGCAGGTTCTACACATCCTACTCCTTCTTTCAGCTATATAAAAAAACCCAGCACACGGTTTAGTAGCAGCTCTTCTTCCAGTCAATTGCAAAGTTCTTAGAAGATCACAAATCATTAAAATACCCTATTTCCCATCACTTCCTTGGTGTATCATTACAGCAAAAAATTGCCAGTGCCAGGCTACTGAAATTCCCACTTGTTACAGGGCGACGCACCACTTCTTTTCTTACATCAAAATACATCTGAGTTAAAAACGTGTCACAGGAACACAGCTCTGTGCATGAAAAATATGCAAAGGAAGAGCCTTGAAGGTAATTCTCTCTCCGAGACAAACTTACTCCATGAAAAACGTTTTTTCATGTTACAATCACACTAGAGAGCAAAATTAATTCTGAAGAGAAATAGAAGTCGGGCCAGACAATGACAGAAAGCTGCTTTATACTTGAACATTTTATGATTCCTCTTGGTGGGGAGGAAGGATCAGGCAGCAAAAGAGATGTTTTGTCTTAAAGAAAAGAGCTGAAGGAAACATGAAACCATCTTTATACACTTAAGATGAATTTACTGGAATGCTGAAGCTACCTTAAAGGTCTACAGGCACTTGTCTAATTCAGGGCAGGTTTCATGGTAATAGTAGTAATTCAGAAGGCAAGGGATGGCAGAAATAGCAGTGCTGGGTCATAATAACCATTTTCACCTGAACTATGCATCCATCATTATACCAATTAGATGCTAATTATAGGATGCCTGATAAATTTTGCTGTTAGTAAGGCATTCAAAGTCAATAAACTTTGGTTTTTCTTAACCAGTCAAGCAGCTGACACCTCAACACCTCAACGCCTCATATACATACTATTCTTTAGCCAATCTAACAATCTGGCATGCTTAAAAGACCTCAAAAAAAGGAGAAGGGGAAGATTCACACGCCTGCGATGTAAAGGCTTACACCTATCCTCCATTTATTAAAAGCTACATTTCCCACACAGAATATAAAAATTCAAAGTTCCACGCTGCACCACAACAGAACTGTGGTTTCTACAGAACAGACTTCTGTTTGGATGAAGAAGAAAGAAAACACTAACAAATAACTATTGCAGATTTTTACTAAGCATAATTCATATGAGCTGAATTTCCTTTAGTACTAACTCGATTAGAAATCTTGACCCTATCCCCCTTACAAGGTGAATTAGAGCTCTTAATTATTCCAGTTTTTCCACTGTTAATGAAATGGGTGTCATTAGTGAGGCCTGTCAGCTATGCTTATGTGCAAAGAAATGATTTGACACTGCTTTTGTCATCTAATCCTTTCAGGGAAAACAGTCTGAACATCACTCAAACACTGTAAATAAAAATCCTTGAAGACAAAGACGACAGATGGCAACTCTCTCAAGGAACACCATCTAAAATATTCATAGTTTAGGAGGAGAGAACCGTTGAACCTGTGAACGATCTATACATTTGAATCTTACAAGAAAAAAACAATCCCAAAATATTTTCTGTTCATGAAATGAGCAAAGAGCTCAGTAGAGATGTTCCTATTTGCTCAAGACTTGCTGTATTCAGTGGATCTACATATTACAGAACCATTTCTTGCTATCAGTATCCAGAAGCAGGGGCATAAAATAAATGTGATCTACAGGCAGCTTTGTTGCAAGGCTAAATTACCACCCCTAGCTAATTATCAGTCCTAGCCACAAAGCAGAAAAAAATACTTAAGGTAAGCTTATAACCTGAAAGACTTCACTGTAATTTCACAAGAAAAAACCTTGTCCATCCTTCCCTTTCCCTCTCCTTCCATTTTAACTACAATTCAAGACTACAATTAAAACGTCAAGTGTTATACTTAATAGCTTCTTTTGGTAAGAGTTAATTTGAAACAAATGTTATTGTAGATGCATGAAGCTACAAACTATTGCTGAAAAGACAACTACAGCAAGAGACAAAACAGTGAGATGTACTAAAGACTCGAAATCAAAAGGAAACAAATCAAAATGATACACAAAACAAGGGGAAAACACTATAGTACAGAAACTGCCGTCTGTCTCTTCAAAGCAAGAGCTACCATGAAGACAATGTATAGTTACCTGCATCCATATCTGCAAAGAATGGAACAGCCAGTAAGGAAAAGAAGGAACCAGAAATTCAGTGTCTCAGAGTTGGATTTAAAAATTCATAAGGAGAATAGATAAAAAAAAAATAATCATCAAAAAGTATTTAGTGTAAGATACACTTCTATAAGGAACTATGATATTTTTTGGTGTCAAACTATAAACTTGGATTAATGTTAAACACTACAACGTTTTCAGGTAGAAATGAATTTTCTGTGGAATAAGAACTTTTTTAAAAAAAAAAAAAACAAACTTCAAGAGCAAAGATTTAATATATTAAACAAGAAACAAGTTACATCTTTAGTTTAAGCTTGTGAAGTTTTTTATTCTTCCAACACCACAAACCAAAGGGCCTGATTCTACAGAAATCCAGTGCTAGATACAGTCATGGGGGCTTTCAACAGCCCAACTGAGAGCAGCAGCACGACTGAGAGCAATCAACTCTTCTCCATACAGGAACAGAAGCTTCCCTTAGGATGCCTCAGCATTTAAGGATGCTAAGCAGTTATGAAAAAGGTATTATTATACTCATCATATACTTATCTCAGTCTGGAGAATGTTAAAGCAAAACATCTCCATGAACGCTGACAAAGTAAATTGCATTCTTTAGTGATTCGTTTCTGCATGATTATAAATGAATAAAAATGTAGTTTCTGGGGAAAAATAAAACCATAGTGAAACTTGCATGTCCACATACCTTCAGGTGATTCCTCTTGGACATAGGTGCCAGTCAGATACCGGTGTACAAGCGCAGACTTGCCACTGGCTAGGTTGCCCACAATACCCTGGAGGGGGGGAAGGAAAAAAAAAAAAAAGGAGAAAGTTAAATTCTAATTAATCCCCACAAAACCCAGTAACTTCTCTGCACTCAAGGAGAAAGCCCACACAATAAAGACACACTGAAATACACCAAACAGATAAAAATTTCTGCCAAAATGGTAAGGCTACAGGACGACACATACATGAAAAAACGTATAAACCAAAACCAGTTTATGTTTGTGGTGTCCCTTGATTCACCTCACCACTAATGCTAAGTGGGAACATCAGGCAATATATAGACTTTGGGGAAGAAGCCTGAAGCTCGGAGCGAGCTCGCCACCTCTTTACTGGAAGTTTATGGAAAACATAAAAATATCATTAAAATCTCACACTGGAAAACTCATATAGGCCCGGACTCGCTACTTAAGTGCACAGTTGATACATACATGGCATTCCAAGGCATGATAACCCTCTCCGTGAAGAAATATTTCCCAATATCCAATCTAAAACTGCCCTGGTGCAACTTAAGGCCATTGCCCCTTGTCCTGTCTCCTGTGACTTGGGAGATGAGACCGACCCCCGCCTTTCTACACCCCCCTCAGCCTCCTCTTCCTCAGACTAAACAATCCCAGCTCCTCAGCCTCTCCTCATAAGACTTATTCTCCAGACCCCTCACCAGCTCCGTTGTCCTTTGCTAGACCCACTCCAGCCCCTCAATGTCTTTTTTGTGGTGAGAGGCCCAAAACTGGACACAGTCCTCACGGTGAGGCCTCACCAGTGCCGAGTACAGGGTGACAAGCACCTCTCGGGTCCTACTCCCCACACTGTTCCTGACACAGGCCAGGAGGCTGTTGGCCTTTTTGGCCACTGGGCACACTGCTGGCTCCTGTTGAGCTGACAGTCGACCGACACCCCCAGACCCTTTTCTGTCAGGCAGCTCCCGCCATTCTTCCCCAAGCCTGTAGCGCTGCAGGGGGTTTGTGTGACCCAAGTGGGGTCACCAACCTCATCCTGTTGGCCTAACCCCAGCCAGCCAGCCTGTCCACCACCCAATTTCTTATTGTCTGCAAACTTACTGAGGATGCACTCGATCTCCTCATCCAGATCATTGATAAGGATGTTGAAAAGAAGCAGCCCCAGTACCAAGCCCTGGGGGACACCACTCGTGACTGGCCCACAACTGGATTTCACTCCATTCCCCACCACTCTCTGGGCCCAGCCAGTTTTTAACCCAGTGGAGAGTATTCCCATCT